>JARYZH020002034.1:0-19478 GCA_030021035.2 Notholithocarpus densiflorus | reverse complement strand
GATTTTCAAGTACGAAATAAAACAAATAATAGTTACTCTCCTTACATAATCTTCAGGTGGGGTAGTTTTGCAAGAGCTGGTGGAAGTCTACCAGCAAGACCCTGCACTCTAAGAAATCTGTATGACAAGGATTTTTACAGGAGAAAAATTAAATACAATCTGAATTTTCAGACCTGCAACACCAACCTTCAAACTTAAATCCACTAGAACACGAGTCAACTTCACGTATTTATGCCTAAAGAAAAAATTTGCTAGCTCAATGGTAAATCAGAATCCAACCAAATGTGAAACATTTTATTCACATTTGAAATACGAACTTGGAGCAAGGTGAAAGTGCTTAGATTAGAATACTACATATGTCTATCTCTCTAGCTTGAGCACCTTCACAATGCCAAGGCATACTATAACCAGAACCTATATCTTGGCATGAGGTTTTATATATATATATAGGGTTGGGTTCAAGTTACATCTGGTGTAATTCTAAGTAATGTTACATCACCTAATAACTTGTTATAGAATTCATATTTTGGAAATCCCACCATTGAATTACATGTTTTATATGTTTTTAACATTCTTGCCAATTTTCATTTCAATTGAATATTATTTACTATTCAATCCATAAACTCATATTTTATACATTATTTTAAACTACAAAAATTTGAATTTAAATAATTGATTGATGACATGACTATTTATCTTTGATCACCATGAAAATTTGCAAGCATGGAGAATATACGAAGATAATGTAATCTAACGGTAGATTTGTTAAAATTCGTATCCAATTAAAAAATATTGGGTGGTGTAATATTGTTTAGAGTTACACCAAGTGTAACTTGAACCCAACCCATATATATATATATATACTCAAGCACATCTTTTTTGAAGTTACAACAATGTAGGAGTGTTATGATCATAGTGTTTTACGTGGCTTAAGTATAAGTTTAACCATGTGGATATAAGCTCTTAGACATCTTTTCCTTGCAAACCGATTTTTAAGGATGAATTATATCCATAAGTTTGTATTATTTGCTATCAAAGCCAACCACCACGTTGAGTAATGTGCCACTCAAGTACATAATAATCCAGCCTTGACACCCATTTGGTCATCTTTCTTGTCCCCTAACCCCTATTGCTTGAAGGATTAAAAAGTTGAACTTTAATGAAGAATTTTTTTTTTTTTTTAGTGAAGTACAAAAGTAAAGTCAGTAGTGGACCCAATAAAAACTCGTGCTTGCAGCACTACTTCAAGTGTAAATGCGCTACACACTATTTCCTTAGTTTGGATTTCAAATAAACAAATAAATCAAGGGAAAAATGCACTTTTGGTCTCTATATTTTGGGTCAATTTTTATTTTGGTGCCAAAATTGATTTCGTTGCAAATTTCATCCCTAAATAAAGAAAATCGTTTTTAAAATGGTCCTTGCCATCAACCCACTGACGGAAACCTCCTACGTGGCAGACGAAATGTCCTGCTTGCTGACGTAGCACAGACGTGACCATTAAAATATTATTAAAAATAATTATTTGGCATTTTTTTAATGCCATGTCAGATTTAAATTAATAAAACATTTAAAAAAAAGGCCAGATTAGAAAATTCAAAAAAAAATTAATTCCTCAATTTTAGTTTTAATTAAAAACAAACAAAAAAAAAAACTTTTTTTTAGATTAAAGATTGAGGCAGAAGAATTGCCGAGCGAAGAGAGCTGAGCGGGGATAATGTTAGAGAGGGAGAGAGACTTGATCTGCTGAATCTGAATCTGATCGAGCGTAGCGGATTTGATCTGATCGGCCTTCTTGGAAGCCTTGGCAGCAAGCTCCATGGATTTCTTGGTGGTTTCAATGACCAAATCGGAAATGTTGACAGAACTCGTGAGAGTCTAAGATCTCCTCGCCGCTTCTTCTGCCAAGCCTTTCGCTCTCTTCCAAATGTCCTCCATTGTTGTTGATTTTTCTGAATCTCAAAATCTCAAATCTGAAATTCTTTGTTTGTTTGTTTGCGTTACTTTTTTTATTGGGTTCGACTTGTTGGATTGCTGGGTTCGACTTGGTGGGATTTACTGGGTTCTAAGGTGGATTTCTTGGTTCGACTTTCTGGGTTCTGAGGTGGGATTGCTAGATTTGCTGGGTTCAACTTGCCTGAGATGGGTTTTTCTGGGTTTGAGATTTTTTTTGTTTGGGTTGGTTATGTTGTATTTTTGGATTAATTTGGTACTTTGGGGCTTTGGGATTTGATGATTTTGCTGGTGTTTAAAAAAATGGTGGATTTGAGATTTATGATTTTGTTTTTGAGCTAAATTTTTTGGGTTTTTTTGTGTGTTTGTTTCTTAAGAAAATTTTTGGGTTTGCTAGTTTGTTTTCCGGGGAAGAACATGACGTTCATGTTCTGAAAAAGAAGAAATGTTCTTACCAAAAAAAAATGTAAAAAATAAAATATAATTTAATTATATTAATGTTTATTTTTAAATTTTTTTGAATTTTCTAATCTGGCATTTTTTAATGTTTTATTAATTTAAATCTGACGTGGCATTAAAAAATGTCAAATAATTATTTTTAATAATATTTTAATGGTCATGTTTGCGCCGTGTCAGCAAGCAAGACACTCTGTCTGTCACGTAGGAGGTTTCTGTCAGTGGGTTGACGGCAGAGACTATTTTAAAAACGATTTTCTTTTTTTAGGGATGAAATTTACAACAAAATCAATTTTGGGACCAAAATGGAAATTGACCCAAAATATAAGGACCAAAAGTGTATTTTCGCCACAAATCAAATTATAACAGTAAACTTAGAGTCTGTTTGAAAACATCTTATTTAGTTGAAACTGAAAATTTTTTGTTAAAACTTTTGTAGATTAAGTTGAAAGGTAACTAAATAGTAGCTGAAACTACTATTTAGAAGTGCCTATAAATATTAGTAAAAATTAGCTAAATAATAAAAAATAATTAAAAAAAAGCTGAATTTTTAAGGAAATGCAAAATAATCTCACTAAAAGCGCCCGTAGTGGTAGCACACGTGGTACCCATTACTCTCATGTGAGGTGTGGTGCCATTTTTTTTTATTTAGCCCAAAATAAATAAAAAGTAGTAGTACGTACATTTGAACAACGTGGCATACACCATCGTTAGTGAGGTTGCAATCGCAGATGAGAGTATTGTTGTAGTACGGCTGATTTGAATTGACTTGTGTTGTTGTCCAGCTTTGGTCATTACCAGTGCACGGGTCCACTTTGAAATTCCAGTCTCTCTTTCCCAATTGATCAGCAATTTCACCGAGGGCTCTAACTGCATAAACTAATTGCCATCAGCGGTGTAGAATCTCTAAATTTTAATCAAACAAAAAGAGTGCAATTGTAATTGAAGGGGCTCACGGTGCTGTCGTTCGCAGCCGATCACCGCTGTCCTTATACCTTTTTTTTTTTTTGGTTAAGCGCTGTCCTTATACCGCTCAAGCGCCACAATTTTTTTATTTTATTTTTATATTCTAGCGCTTTGGACTTGGTATGATATGTATTCTGGGCCTATCGGTATAGCCAGTCCAGTTATCTAAACCAGTCACATTAACGACACTTCTTTCATTTCTTTTTAGAAACAACACAAATAAGGGATAGAGAATCGTTTCTCACAATCAAATTTCGAAATTTTTCGTTACTAAAGTATCAAACCTGACTCTTCTTTATTTATTTTTATTTTTAGTATTAAATTTCAAAAAAAAAAATTCCCTGAAAATAATTGTTAAGACAAATTTGAGGTTATAAAGTTAATAAATAAATTAAAAATGTTATATCCAAAATATTTTCACAACAATTTTACAACAAATCTTAAATGATCGGTTGTTATTAGTGGACAAAAATAATAATTTATGTGGTGGATTTAAATTAGAACTAATAACATATTACCATTTAGAATTTGTTATAAAAATATTATGAACGTGTCACTTTTCTAAATGACCTCCCCAAGCCAGTTATTATAGAATAGATAGGCAAAGCTGCCAACAACATTTTGTTCTTGCATATCGCTAGATTGTAAGTTGCTTCCAACCATTCAAAATTTTATTTTTCTAAGATCCATTAATCGATTTTGCATGCTCTACTCCCAAAATGTAAGTCTCAATGCAAATTTAAAAATCCAATAGGACCAATACTTTGAAAATGCTATAATATTACGCTTGTCTTTTTCTTCGTATAACTTTCAGCGGAATCAAAAGGTTGAAAAGTGTTAGTAAAATACTAAAATTCACATAAGTACATTTTAGAGATATTATTATTATTTTGATAACTCGATAGTTAGAGAGTGAGGATTTAAACTCTAAATTTTTTTTTTTTTTTTAAATACTAAGATGTGCCAACTAGTTGAACTATAAAACTCTTAACTAAATACTTAATTACTAGATGTTTGATTATATCTTATCAAATTATATTGAGATTATATAAACAAGCTACTAAGTTAGAATATAAATGTTTCTCAAAAAAAAAAAAAAGAATATAAATAAATAAAATGAATAACTTAATATAGATAGTTCTTTTGATTGTTTAAGTTTGTAATTCACATATAAATCTATATTTTTTCGTTTCCATTTAAAATCTTCAATTGAATGAAACATATCCATATCTTGTATCATGTATATATATTTTGCCTCTTATAATACTAACTATGAGCCAGACCATCAACCTATACTTTTTAAAATAAATGTAAATTTACTGTCTATCTAATTAAGATTATATAGTACTAATCATTAGAAAAAATATCTTTGGCATTATGGTTGGAGATTGGATTGTGATAAATGTCTATTAGGGAGTTTTTTTTTTTTTTTTTTTTTTTTTTTGCGCTACAATAAGTCAAGTGAATGTATCACATATGTATGAAGCTTAACTGGTAAATTCTCTGATGGTTGAATAAGAGATTTGGAGTTCAATCATCGCCTATACTAAAATTTAATTGGAGTCTTAGTCTGATAATAAAGAGTCATTATCAGAAATAGACGTCATAGGTTAAACTCTCTCAACAAAAAAGTTGTAATATTTTAAATTCTAAATTTTAATACTTTATGTTAAGTTGAGTGTAGTGTACGTGTGAATATATATTCTATTTTCTGTCCATAAAACACCTTGAAACCCATGTAGATGAATAATATTGTGGATGAAATTTGAAACATTTGAGAATAGGACACCTTCTCAAATGTCCCCAAAAGAACGAATAAAATACAATACTAATGAATATGACAAACAACTTATTTTTGTTTTTTTCCCTTTCTGGATACACATGAAAGTATTGTATCAACTATAAAGCATACATTTCTAGAAATCAAAATTATTTAGCATGCTTCAACTTAAATTTGTACAGTTTTTATCCTTCTCAAAATGCAATTTCAATCTTCACATTAAATAAATAAATTAATTATAAAAATAAAATAAAAAGGAGAGAAGTTATCTGATTCACCCAAGTGTAATGGAGACATGGAATCAATTGTTCATCTTTTACAAGATTGCAATGAGTCTGATATTTTAGAACCAAAAGAATGGGTGAAATTAAACTAACTGCACTCAAGGAGGGGTGGATCTAGGATTTCAAGCTAGGAGCCGAATTTAAATAATTAATGGCTGTCTTTCCTATGCATAAAATAAAAAACAAACTAACTTTCATGTTTATCTTAATCTTAAAAAAAAAATTAGTGTTTGCTATTTATTCATAGAATATTTAAAGTCCATCTATTACTTCTTCTTTTTTTCAAATTGTTGCTATAGGGTCACAATTTGAGTCCTAGGCCCAAATATGCAAAGGATCTAGGCCCAAAGAGTCCAATACAATGAATTTGTAGAGAGTGGGTTTTTAGAGAGTTTCAACATATGGCGTCCGCTCCTGATGATAGCTCTTTATCATTAAACCAAAACACCAATCAGTTTTTGGTGTAGGCGGGATTGAACTCCAGATCTCTTATACAACCATCAGAGACTTTACCAGTTAAGCTAACTGGAATCCACTTTAATATAGTATTTGAAATGTCTCATACAGTAGTATTTTTGGTATTTGGTGTTGTAAATACTAAATATTTAGCATTTAGAATACTTGATGCTTGTACTCTAATACTAGGCTAATTATTATTATTATTTTTTTTAAGTTTTGTTTCTATTAAATTTTTTAATTGAGTAGTTACTAGTTGGGCTAAGCTGATTGAAAAGGAGGAGATCTAAGTTTTTGGAAGAGGGAGGTAACTTTAGAAATATAAAATATAACCATAAATTTTTTTTCCTTTTTTTTTTTCTTTGTGCCAAGGGGCCCAATTTTTTTTTTCTTTTAATTCTTTGGGCCAGGGGGGCCTGGGCCCCCTTGGGTCTGTCCTTGCGGCTGCACTTCTTCAACTGTGTTTTAGTGGATTAGTATCTAAGGACTTTTTGGCATTTTATGGCTCAAAAACGTTTGCATCAAAAAATTGTAAACTCCACTAGTGCAAAAATTTTTGCAATAGTGCTACAGTACAATTCTAAAGTTAGAATTGTACTGTAGCAGTATTCTAAAAAATATATATATATATTTTATTCCATTGAAGAATACCATACCATTTTGCAAAAGTGATGATTGGAAAGAAATAATAAAGAAAGATTAAAAAATAATATTTTAATGAAAAAGTAAAATAATAGAGTTTTGGGATGTAGGGTGTATTGTAAAATGGTATGGTATAATTGATAAAATAACTTTTTGGGATGGTCAAATAGGATAAAGTAGCATTCTTCAATGCTGATGCTCTGAAGGCAAATTGCTAAAATGCTAAATTTAGCAACCAAATATAATAAAAATGGACTACATCAGTGGAGGTAAAGCCAAGATTTTTGGCTGCATTGGTGGAGGAAAAGCCAAAAAATTTTGTTGTTGAGCTACAGTGCATAGCCATCTTTGCATATGCACTATAGCTCAGATGTTAAACAAAAAAAAATGTTTTATTAGGTCCTCCACTATAACTCAGACTATTAAATGATTATTGTAGTGGATATATTATTTTATTGTGTTGTTTATATTATTTTATTGTGTTGTTTATATTATTTTATTATGTTGAATGCTAAAATAAAACCACTGATGTTGAGTGTTTTGTAAAATGAGGTAGTAAAATAGATAAAGTAGTTTTTTGTGATGCCAAATTACTAAAAGTTTGCCACCAACAATGCTGATGCTCTTATAAATTCATTTTACCTTGGAATATCCTATTTTGGATGGGATTGTGAAGTATAGAAACTTAGCTCATATCCACATGTGAGGAAAATATGTATTATCAAACCAAGACACTAATCGGTTTCTAGTGTAGGCGGGGATTGAACCCCAAATCTTTTATTCAACCAGAGACTTTATCAATTGAGCTAATTAGAACCTATTAAGAGTGTTACAACTTAATTATAGGTTCTCAGGGATAACATTATCTCCCTAATTAGCCATTCAAAAAGAAAAAAATTCAAACCGTTTTTAGCAGAAGAAAAAGGTTCTCAATTATTTGACCCTTTTTTTAATCTTATTTTTTTACAAGTAATAAGTTAATTCATGGACATGTAATTAATGGAATCTTGTGGCCACATTTCTCATATATGTAGTCGGTGTCCCCTTCCAAAATAAAAATAAAAATCTTGTTTTACTTAGAAAACAAAATAAATATATATATATATATATTAAAAATCTTATTAACCAAGAAAATAGGCAAATGACTTATGCATTGTATCAAATTATTCATGTATCTTTACTTTAGTTTTCAATTGTTGCTCAATATATTTTATTAAGACTCAAAATTGTTAAATTTATTATAATAATTAAAAGAATGACTGATTAGGGAGATAATGTTACAGATAGTCGTGTTTAAAGGAAAAAGAAATAATATTCAATTCCCGCCTACACCAAAAACTTATTAGTGTCTTGATTTGATGATAAAGATTTATTATCAGAAGTAGACGTCATAGGTTGAAATTATCTTAAAAAAAAAAAAAAAAAAAAAAACCGATCATGCTCCCATGCTTAAATAACTTGCACTAATTTGAGACCATCAGTGCATTATATAGACAAACCTTTTCGTTAATATTAATACGTTATATATAGCCTCAATTTACTGCTATAGAAACGAGAAAATGAAAGAAGAAGAGTCTTCTTACCTTCATCATCAACAAGATGCCCTGCTTGTGCTTTGACTTCGATGCATAGAAGAAGAAGGAGCTTAATGAGTTTCAAACTGATTCTTGAATTTTGAGCTTGCCTTGGCATCTTCCACTCCAAAGATTTAATTGGTGTTCCTTGAGGTTTGTATTGTACGCGTGCAGGACTTGTATGAAGAGGATGAAGGGGCAACTTTTCTTTTGACAGAAAGAGATTAATGAATAGGGACTTGGTTTAGTAAATTAAGTTGAGTGGCAATAATTATTGTTGTAACATTTATTATCTATTAATTGGGAAAGCTAGGAGCAAACTCCTTATCATCTTTTGATGTCTTTTGTAACCCTTTTGTAACCCACAGTCTGTGGTGGAGAGTATTTTGGTTTTTTCTTTTTCTTTTTTTTGAAAAATGAGTGTTTTGGTTTTTGGTAAAGCAAATATGCACGGTAAAGATTTGTTAATTCCTAGTTTATGAAGTTATCTGTTCATCAAAAAAGTTTATGAAGTTATCTTGATTTACCGAAAAAACATTTATCAGCTATAAAGATTTGTTGTTATACATTTATCAGCTATAAAGATTTGTTGTTATACCGAAAAAACATTTATCAGCTATAAAGATTTGTTGTTATACGTCCATCGAGGCAAAGTCGTAGCTACGGCAAAGTCGTAACTAGCTTTCAAATCAATCGTGTACTACTTTTATGCCAGCTGAAATTATGAAATTAACGTGTACGAGACGCTCCAACTCAGGAACTTGTAAAAGACGCTGAGCATTAATTCTCTCCGTACCTTAAGTTTGGATAAAATATATAAATTTCCCTAAGTTTGGGTTAATTAAATTGATTTAAATTAGGGTGTGCAAAAATATTTTTAAAAATAAACTAAAGTGTTAAACTAACAAAAAAAAAATTATATATATATAATTTTTTTTTTTTTTTTGAAGACAGATTGTAGCGCCACCCTTTGAACTGAAACCCACTAATTTCTAAGGTTAAGAGGTTGTTTGGCATTGTTATTTAAATAACAGTTTTCAGTGTTTAAACAACAATAACACGTATTTTTATAACACTCAAACACGTATTTCCACAATACTGAAAACTGAATAACAATACTTAAACTTTGCTACTAAACAAGCCCTGAATATACGTTGCCAGCTATCGGGGGTGAAAAAGTTTCCTTTCCGACAAATGAGATTTATGGATTGGGGGGTCTAAACCGAAACTCGACAATGGGCTTAATGCACGGCCCAAAGACTATCGGTGAAGATCCAAGGAATCCACTATATTTTATGCCTTGGGCCTAGATTAGGACTGGCAAGAGTAGCCCATAAACAATCCCTACAGCGGACACGTCAGCACAATAAAAAAGCATTTTGTAAGAAATAATCCAGCAATAAAATGTTTCTGCAGAAAATGACCCAACGGTAAGGTGTTTCTGCAGAAAATAGCAAGCCCAGCGGTAAAGTAAGATAAAACAGGATAAACCTCCAGCTGTTAGCTATTTCATAGACTAAGGGAAATATCTACATTTTCATACTCATCATCCGTTAGCTCTGGAGAAGAGTCTTCTAATACAACAATATGAGGGAAAAATTCTATAGTAACAATTACATCATAACCATTAATAGTAAAAGAATAAGTAAATATCATGAGTTCCATTATAACAAATAATGAGGAAAACTTAGTGTGAGATAAAGGGAGAGAGAGAGATCCCAGCTAGCGTAGCAAGATCATTATGGTGCCAAGACATGCTCGTGAGTATAGTATAGGTAGTGAGTAGAGAAAATCATTTGTGAGTAGTATGAGTAATGAGTGAGAGTATATAGCAAAGCTGCTGGGGCTTTCTGCTGGAGGTAGATAAGTATTTGTGAGTTAGGAGCTGGGGAACTTAGTTTCTAAGCTTGAAACTAAGAACTCAGTGACTTTTCCAGAGCTTAGAGGAAGCTTAAACAGAGAGGTTTTTGGAAAAATCTTTTCTGGTGTATGTCTTAGTGTATCTTGGTGTGTTAGTGAAGCATTAATGGAGAGTTCCATTAATATTTGGGTTTTAGGGGGTAATTAGCAAATAATCTCTGCTAAATCTTTCTCAATTTTCAGAAAATCCTTAGAGGATCGTTCCTAGGATTTTAGCTAAGAGTGGTAAGCTCAACTTTTAGAAGGTTTTTGCTGTTTTAGGTAATAACAGGTGGGATTTTGGCTTAGCATTAAATGCTGATTGGCCTTGGCTGATAGGATTAGAGCATGCTTTTAGGCTAATGATCTTGGTTATGCTGTTGCTAGAATCAGAGCTTCCTAGGGCAGGTTGCATCACCCCAATCCAGGTATCAACCTTGGAGCCCTTGCTAGGAACTCTACTGGGAGCCTGGGATCCCCTTGGTGCCCTCCAAACCACATTTCCCTAAGTTTCCCCATTTGGGGTTCATGTGCTTGGTCCATGAACTAGAGAATACACATTTTTAGTATGAAAATGAATCTATTTCAACTTGTTTCAGGAGCTTTAATGACCTAGGCATGGCTGCTCCTGCTTCTAGTGCTTGACCAGATGGATGGAGAAGAAAGAAGAGATAGCTGGCTAAAGCTTCCTAGCTTTCTGTCACATTAGCTTCAGCTTTATGTCACATGAGAAATGATGGAATTTCAGCTTGTGGAGAAAGAGTTTAACCCCTGATGGACACATGTCCTCTTCTGATCTGATTGGACAAGTTGGGACTTGATGGGAAAGGGCTCCAGCTGTTTAGTTGTGCTGGATTTTGGCTGGTCAGCTCACGTGACCTCTAGCTGCTGGAATTTGTGTGTGAGCTGGGCTGGTCCAGTTGGGCTTTGTAGTTAAGCTTCCTTGGGCTTGGTTGTCCCTACAAAATGAATAGTTTTGCCATGGGTGATATTCATGGGCTTTTATAAATCTTGTAAGAGAGGTATTTCTTGAGGGATGAATAATTATATTTCCCATGAGTGAGGGATTTAGTATATGTAAAACAAGTGTCAAGAATAATATTTGAGTTTTGTAAGTATGCGCCAAAATAGCATTTGGGCTTTGAGCATAAAGTAATTGTTTTTGCCAAAGTAGTACTTTGGACTTTGTGAAATAGTTACCAAAATAGATTTGGGCTTTGTAAAATAATGCCAAATTAATATTTGGGCTTTGTAAAAATAATGCCGAATTAGCATTTGGGCTTTGTAAAATAGTGTCAAATTAGCATTTGGGCTTTGTAAAAATAGTGTCAAATTAGCATTTGGGTTTTGTAGGTTTTTGTAAAAATATTGCCGCATCGTAGCGGGCTTTAGTGGTGCTGTATCGTAGCGGGCTTTAGAGGTGCCGTATAGTAACAGGCTTTAGAGGTGCCGCATCATAGCGGACTTTAGAGATGCCGCATCGTAGCGGGCTTTAGAGGTGCAGTGTAGCAACGGGCTTTGTAAAGGTGCCGTGTAGCAACGAGCATTAGAAGTGCTGCATCATAGCGGGCTTTAGAGATGCCGCATCGTAGCGGGCTTTAGAGGTGTCGTGTAGCAACGGGCTTTGTAAAGGTGCCGTGTAGCAACGGGCTTTTGGGCTTTTTGGATTTTCTCACAAGGGGAGTGCTTTTGGGCCTTTTATAGAGATAATATAATTTTGTGGCTCAATATGGTAGTAATATTGTGAGTATTTTTGTGAAAACCCAAGTTGGATAATATGTGGGCTATAATGGGTAATATTTGTGAGAGGGCCCAAGGCAATTTATGGGCTTGTGTATGGAGTATTTGTGAAGGCCCAATAACATGGAGAATATTTGGGTAATATATATATGGGAAATATTTATGTGGGTTTAAAATAATGTGTGGGCTCATGTGGGTATTTTTGTGAGTGGGCTAATGAAATTAAAGCCCGAAAATTTGTACCTCAACACCGGCAAACCTCCATGTGGATACAGTTGTAATTTTCAAAATCTAACACATTGGGTGTACCTTTGTGCACTTTATAAGAAATATAGAAATTTAATTACCAAAAACTTATAAATTGAAAAGAATGTAATTAGTTTCATATAAACAATATAATATTTGAATATTTGAATTGTTTTTTATGATTGATAACACATCATCTTATAAAAACTGATGTAATAAAAGTAATATTCTAAGCATCACAAAACTGATGTAATAAAAGTAATATTCTGAGCATCACTTATTTTATAATGTAGTGTCAAACTAATTTTTATAGAGAGTTGAGTTATTTTCAAATTAAAATCTATATTTTTCTTAATTTTTGCTATTTCCTAATACAAATTGGACTGTTTTAAAACTTTCTTAACTGATGAACAAAGACATTTTTTTTTGGGAAAAGGTAAGTAAAACTTTATTGATGAATAAAATTACTTTGGGATACATTATTCAGGTCTTGTGAAAGTTATTGTACACATTAGGGCAAAATTTGCAAAATAGCATGATTTTATAAAAAATTTAGGAAAATAGCACATGGATGAAGTTAATTTGTTAAGTAGATTGTTTTTGGAACTCGAGTTTGAGTTGGAACTCGAGTTTGACAAACTTGAGTTCCAATCCGTATTGGTGTATACTGCTTGGAACTCGAGTTTACTCGAATTTGATAAACTCGAGTTCCAACCTAAACTCAACTTTGACAAACTCGAGTTTCAAAATTAGTTTACTTAACTAATTAACTTCAGCCATATGCTATTTACCAAAAAAAATTTCTAAAATATTACTATTCAACAAATTTTGCCTACGCATTAATATTGCAGACTAATAAGCTGCTCTTCTAATAAGGACATAGGCAAGCTGATTGCACTCTCTCTTGTCATGCTTGAAACTAAGGGCACGTTTGGTAATATTGCTCTAGTAACATTGTTTGTATTTTTTAAAAATATGTATAAATAAAAAAATATATAAAAATATACGTGTAATGTTATTTAAATGTATGTACCAAAGAGCTCTAAATATCGGAAAAGTCTGGGCGAAATCATCAATGATATGGCAGAACATAGACTTGGAAAGCCTGTGCTCATTAATTGCAGAGAAAACCGTAATTCTATTTTTCATTTGTTTTCTTATGTGTAGCAAAAAAAGTCGTAACCGTGTTGTGGAAAAGAACGACAAATGGATCATAAAACAAGACCACCGACATGTGGGAAAGAAAGAGAAATTAATTGAGGTGAGAAATCATAATATAAAAGTCTGTGCTCATTAATTGCAGAGAAAACCATAATTCTATTTTTCATTTGTTTTCTTATGTGTAGCAAAAAAGGTCGTAACCGTGTTGTGGAAAAGAACGACAAATGGATCATAAAACAGGACCACCGACATGTGGGAAAGAAAGAAATTAATTGAGGTTAGAAATCATAATATAAAAGTCCACAAGTCAAGTCATTTTGAGATAAATGGATACCTTCAAAATTCTTTCTTTAGTTTGCTTTCTCTGCTGGGTCCTCTCCTTTTTGTGTGTGTTGACTGGTGAGGGAGGAAGCTTCCTTCTTTCTTCCTTTTCTGTATAACGTTTCTCTTTTATTCAGTGATTACATTTGCTGGGCTTAGTAACATAAGCTTGTAATTGTGTTTGAGCATTAAAGTAGTTAAATGTATATTGTAATTGGCTATGTGATTAGTTAAGGTTTAATTACTGTAGAGTCAATTTTTAGCATGCCACCTTGCCTTTGGGTTAAAGGGCACCCCCACCCACTACGGATGGGTAGTCATTACAAAATGAGAATTTCGATTGGGGTTTCCCCACAAATGAACAATGATTATATTTATTGCACTGCAAAAAAAATAAATAAATAAAAAACCACAACTCCATTGATTGGATTTTGTTGTTTTTTAATTTTTAATTTATCACTTTGTATGCATATAAAATATTTTTTTTTAAAGAAAAAAATATATTTTTAGGTTTAAATATGTTTTGGTTCTCAATTTTATGGTCAGATTTATTTTTATCATCAATTCTATATTTTTTTTGTTCCAATTTAGTTTATTCTATTTTAATTTTAAACATATTTCAATGATACTCTTACAATCATTTTCATTTACAGAATTTGTGGATGTGACTGATATACAAGGAATGATTATGTGTCACATTAAGGGTTTAGTTACAATAAAAACTTGCTTAATTAGTTGGCAAAAATATAAGATAAATGTGAATTACAATGGTTTATAACAATCGTTTTATTTTTTTATTTTTTGAGAAAGTATTTTTTTTTAATTTTTTAAGTGATATAAATACAATACATATTGACACATAGAGTCATGGTTTCATCGCATGAATTATAATAATATGTTTATCTCCTTGTGGAGCTAGTATCAAAGTGATGCATATTACTTATTATTATTTCCGTAGATGTTTATCCATTTGATGTACGTAGTGTATCATAATTTCATCAAATAAATCATAATGTGTATACCCTTGTGATGGAAATAGTATGGATGTGGTACATTATGCTTGTTAGTAATTTTATGGATTTTTTATACATTTGTTGTATAATAAAAAAGTGTGTGCGTGTAATACATATTGCTAGCTAGTAATCTTGTGGATTTTACCCCCTTTTTGAGAGAGAGAGAGAGAGAGAGAGAGAGAGGAATTAAATTGATCAATATTAAAATTAAATTAATTTTTGTTTTACATTTTGTGGATTTTCTTTGTTTTTATTGAGACTAGTGTATAACCCGTGAATATGCACGGTACATTAAAAAAAATTACAATTACACACATATATGGATTCAACTTACTCTCTCTTTCTCTCTTTTATTTATTTTTATTTTTTATTTTAATTTATTTTGGATATACACATGAGTTTACTATTTCTTTCTTTTTTGTTTATTAGGTTTTTGATGATTTATTTATATTAGACTTTTCGTCTTTTGCACCTCATTAACTCACCTAGAACTAAAAAAAAAAAAAAAATAACTTAAATAAGACACATGGCGCAAAATTAGACAACAATTAGAATCCAATTTAGAGCCTAATTGAATTTTCTCTCAGCTTTACCTATTAATATATACTAGCTTGTAACTCGTGCTTACGAACGGAAACATTGAACTATAATAGAAAAGAAAAAAATTGAATAATTGTGTCAATATTTTTGAGGTTATTAAATTATTAATATTATTTTATTCTTGAAAAGTATTGATTAATAATAATAATAATAATAATAATGTTGTTGTCAATATTTGTATAACAAATATATTACTTGTGGGAGGAACGAATCTTTCCCTAATTAGTTATTGTCCGCTTTAGGATGGGCAGGGTCGACCCTTGCTCCCACCCGCATGGATTTGCTCAATCCCACATCGGGGAGAGACGCATCCCACCCTTGCCTTATAAGCACTTGGCCTAAGGAATGATGTACCATAGTGTGTGTGATCACGTGAACAAGTCGGGTGGGAGCAAGGATCGACCCTACCCATCCCAAAGCGGACAATACCTGATTGGGGAAAGATTCGTTCCTCCCACAATACTTAATTTATATTGCATTTTGGGCATCCTAGTTGCTAGGCTAGTCATGAAGATTGCATGGTGTAGAGTGGTTATCCAAAGGTCATTTATTTTCAATCTTCTACTACCATACAGATCTATGTATACAAAAATAAAAGAAACCCAAATTCGCTGCCATACTAATCTATTGATTCCAAAATAAAAGAAACACACAACAAATCAAAGCCAATGGATCTTACTCCTCCAAGAAAAATTAGGAACAATGTACTTCCTTTGCTTCTTTTACTCATTTTCGGGTTGTCTCTTGAGTCTCAAATAAAAATGTTTTTTTTTTTTTTTTTTTTTTTTTTTTTGTGCTAAAACTATCAAATAAAAATGTTAATGCAATAGAGAATGTGAATAAACACATCCTTTAACAATGGAAATTGCTCTAGAGATGCAACATTAACTCTGATGAATTGCAAATTGAGTCAAATTCTTAGCTGCAACATTAATAGAATAGTAGCGCAGTAGCTATCCCAAGTATGAAAGGAACATATAAGGACTTTTATCTCAGCAAAAAAATGTCCACAGCATCATTTAGGAGAAGAGAAAATTGCTTTAAGAAGTTCATCTACAATGCCTTCCAATTATATCAAAAAAGCCAATCTTAAAAGCAAAAGCACAAACATGAAGTACCTATATACATCTTTTGGTCTAGGGAAAAGAGAGTAGTTGTTTAATTCCTAGTGGACAAGAACTCTGACCCAACACAGGAAACATTCTCACACTTCTCTTCTTGCTGCTCTTGAGTTTGAAGTTCACGCTTATTTCCTATTTGCAACCACTGATTTTTCCTGAAAATACAACCACTTCAAAGTTCAAACTATCAAACTATCCCATCCAAGAGTATGTACAAAATTAAGATATTGATGTTAATAGCCATCAAAAGCCAGTAATACCACTAATGATTCCAACTTCATTATTACAATACTTTTCACTTCAACATTAAATCGAGCCAAGGTTTGAATATCCTATGCACATGCTATGCAACGGGAATACCCAATACCACTTAATTGCAAACATTAAAGTGATGTGTACATGCAAACTGATAGATGTCATTAAAAAAAAAAAAAAAGATTGCAGAGAAAAAGGTAAACCTTGGAAGAGAACTCAAACCCTGTAAAGGGTTTTGCAATGGTTAAGAATGATATTTAGAATAGGTTGAATTGAAAATTGTTTGTGAGAGAAAGAATTGGTTATGTATATATATATATATGATGATGATTATAGATGATAGATAAAGGGAATCGACCTAAACGTTCTCTTCTTTCAAGATCATATAGTCATAAATACTATATTGAGATTGAAAATATTGTATTGAGATTGGTAAATATTATTATTGAGATTGAAAATATTTTATTGAGATTGGTAAATATTATTATTAATGCTTATCCGCAAGTCCAAGACAAATCAAGTGATTAATTCAGAATGGATATTGGAATTTTTGGCACCAATAAATAATTTAGGACACGTGGCACAAAATTAGACCTCAATTCAAATCCAATTTAGAATCTAATTGGATTTTCTCTCTGCTTTAGCTATTAATATATATATATATATTAATATTTATATTTATATAGATTTGAGAAAGCTGAATTCAACTCCTATCAAATTTGCTTGGTCATGTCTATATAATAAAGCTAAACTTGTAGTGCTTCCCGAAAGACTGTTGATCCCCTTGGATCCTGCAACTTACCCACTTCAACAATGAAAATTACAGTTTCTCTTGTAGTTGATCTCAGCCTTGATCAGCCATATTTGGTGATAAAACTAAACTAATTTTTACCTTTTGTGCAATGGGATTTTCTTAACCTTATAAAAATGCAATATTGATACTTAATTTATAACATGAATTTCTAAGTGCGGGTCCAAAGACTCAGTGAAGATTCCTACATGGATTTCTGATAATAGATTCTAGACAAACAATACTTTTAAAAGACTATTTATTCTTGATAATGCATGCACGTCTAATCTTTAACCCTTCATGCACATTCAAGGAAAAAAAAACAAAGCTAAGAAATTGACTTTCGTCCTTTACGTGCATGTAACACACTTACAAAGAAAGCAACAAGTAATATAAGTAAATGAGTGCTATCTATTACACACATGCTAACAAACACAACTTACACTGTTACGCATGCGTGTTTTTAAATTGAAACCGTGACTTGAAGTCACGACTTCTATGTTTTTATGATTTTAGTTTAAAAACACTTGTGTATGTGTGTGAAGTCACGATTTCAGTTTAAAAACACGCATGTGTGTAAGTTGTGTGTGTTAACGTGTGGACAATGGCTATTTTCCTAATTAAATGCTGGTTTGTCAAGTTCTGATGACCAACGGCTCAGTAAATAATATATAATAGAAAGTGAGGGGTTGAGATCCAGTACAATAGTTAGGGATATTGCACTATGCAATAGGAAATCAATGGTTGAGATTAAAAGTTGCAAAAGTCACATAATGCAAAAACAACAATAAGAAGATTAATACAAAAGCTATAACGAGTAAGAGATAAGAACTAAATAGGTTCATCTAAATAAACCAAAAATGGGTTTTAGGGAAAAAGCCACAACGAGTAAGAGATATATAAGGAAATGAAACTATGAAAGATATATATCACGTATCTAAACAATTATGACACTATCCATCTCTTTACATGCACAAAAACAAAATCAGGAGATATTTGAAACATAAATCTAGTAACTCGTTAAAGGGCAGTAACAAAATAGGGAGATTAGACAATTGTATACATTTATTAGAAGCTCTAGACTTTTTTTTTTTCATGAACAACTCTAGACTATATCGTCTATGGGCTTCTAAATATGATGCAATTCATTTTTAAAGCTAGTCGTTTACTAGTGTTTATGTTGTATGATAAGTAGATCCTTTCACTTGTAACAAAAAGTTAGTTAGTTGATAGATTGTTAGTGATAAGTGCAATTGCCTATTAGTTAATTAGAGATGTTTGTTAGGTTTTGGCCAATCACATAGCTGCCACATGGTAAGTTCTTGTAACTAACTTTCTAGCCAATCAACAGCTTGCCTATGTATCTATAAATGCTGCCCTCATTGTAACTAGTTGAATTTGAATCCAAGAAATCTACCTATGAGGTATTATTCCAAGAGTGTGTCTCTTAAAGAGCTAGTTCATTCTTTCTTTTCTCCAAGCAACTTAGCTATCTAAAATATCTTCCTTTTCACCATTTTTTCCTCTTGCGAATAGTTAGTTAGTTAGTTAGTTAGATGATTGCTTAAGCATTAGCCAAAAGGATTTAAACACTTGTCAAGCATCTAGAAGGCTCCAATGCCAAACAAATAGTATAAGTACCACATTGTAGTTACCTTGTGAATAGTTTTTGAATGCAATTACATAGATTAGCCTAGTGCTATTTTCAAGAGATGGATTTCTCTTAAGAAGGTTTTGTCACACCTTGTTCACTGTTCTGAGCAACTCTCATTTCCCTTAATCAATTCTAAGCCTAAACAGCAACCCCCTTAGAATTCCTACATCAAAATAACTGAGTGCGCCCTTGGCATAGTCATATCTCACAATCAACCAAATTGCATGCAAAGTTGTCATGATGGAATTAAAATCACACTGCTCATTCTTTTAAATTTTATCATTAACCATAGCTGGAGATAAGTAGCATTCTCATCATATTACTGAGAGTCGAGATTAATTGAATAGAGATCATGGGCAAATGTAGAAGAAGAGCCAATCCATGTTGCATTTGATGACTGAAGGAGGCTCTGACTATCACTTGAGCTTGCTCGTAGGGTCTGACATTGGCATTTAAAGGATTCAAACCTCACATCATTAGCATAAATACTTGCTTCCATGGTCAACTCTTGAACAACTGTTCGTCCTTCAAGTATGCTCACTACGGCAGTCATGGTGGGCCTATGTG
>JARYZH020002033.1:0-19509 GCA_030021035.2 Notholithocarpus densiflorus | reverse complement strand
GACCGGCCTTAGTTTTTGTAGACTTTATATTTTTTATTCTATTGTGGAAATTATTTTGAGAACAATGGTTGTGTAATCCTATCATTGCCCACAAATTTTTAGGTTTTTAATTATAAGTTTATTTGCTTCCGCTCTTATTTAAAAGATTGTATAATCTGTCGGCTTGGTAGGTTTTAGATCACTTGCTTTAGATTTAGACCTTAGGAATGATCCGTCTTTTTTATAAGTGGGATGTACCCGTCCATACGAGGACTTATACAAAATTGAAGGCATCCCTTGGGATGTGTCCGTCTACTAATGGACTTTAATAAATTGCAAGGCATCCCTTGGATGCACCCGTCCATTCATGGACTCGTATAAATTTTAAGGCATCCCTTGGGATGTATCCGTCCACTAAAGGAATTGTATTAATTTTAAGGCATCCCGTGGGATGTATCTGTCCACTAATGGACTTTAATAAATTGCAAGGCATCTCTTGGATGCACCAGTCCCTTCATGGACTTGTATAAATTTCAAGGCATCCCTTGGGATGTATCCGTCCACTCATGGACTACTTGTATAAATTTTAAGGCATCCCTTGGGATGTATCCGTCCACTAATGGACTTTAATAAATTTCAAGGCATCCCTTGGATGCACCCGCCCATTCACGGACTTGTATAAATTTTAATGCATCCTTAGGTGCATCTGTGCACCTAAGGACTTGGTCGTAAATGTGGTTTTGTAGAGATGTATGCGCATGATATTTCTGAATAACTCCTTTTATTATGATAAACACGTGCATAAGCAAAATTGTTCTTGAAAAAAATAAAAAGCTGCTTTTGGGCTAAAAAGTACTGTAGATAATGAAATAAACTGGAAATGAGGAGTGGTCTGCATGCCGTTGTCTACTGGTAGTATTTCTTTAAGTGCTCGGTGTTCCATGGATGGTGCAATTTTTTTTTCGTTGAGTGTCTCCAGGTGATAGGTGCCTTTCCTCTGCCACGAAGTGATTTTGTAGGGTCCTTCCCAATTGGGTCTTAGTTTCCCTTGGGAGGGATCTATTGTAGCCCCCGTTACCTTCCTCAAGACGAGATCTCCAACTTGAAAGTCCCTGTGTCTAACTCTGGAATTGTAGTGCTTGGCCATGAGGTCTTGGTATCGTACTAACCTTTGTTCGGCTGTTGCTCTGACCTCGTCCACTAGGTCCAGCTGTAGGCGCATGACTTCGTCGTTCCTATTCTCATCATGGTTCTCCACTCTATAACTTGTGAGTCCGACCTCAGCAGGGATAACGGCCTCGCTTCCGTATGCTAGTCGAAATGGTATCTCTCCGGTAGGTGTTCTGGCCGTTGTCTTGTACACCTATAATACACTCGGCAGCTCGTCTGGCCATATACCTTTTGCCTCATCGAGTTGAGTTTTGATGATTTTGAGTAAGGATCGGTTCTTGACCTCAACTTGTCTGTTGGCCTGAGGGTGGGTGGGTGAGGAGTAGTGATTCTTGATCACCAATTATGAGCAAAAATCCCTAAACGGCTCGTTGTCGAAATGCTTTTTGTTGTCCAAGACCAAGACTCTAGGGATCCCGTACCTGTAGATGATGTTTCTCAAGACGAAACTTCGTACGTTTTTCTCTGTGATGGTGGCCAGGGCTTCAGCTTCCACCCATTTGGTAAAGTAATATATGCCGACTACTAGGAACTTTAATTGCCTTATTGTTGTTGGGAATGGGCCCATGATGTCCAACCCCTATTGAGCAAAAGGCCACGGGGCCATCATCGGAGTGAGCTCTTCTGTTGGCTGTCTGATGATGTTACTGAACCTCTGACACTTGTCGCAAGTTTTGACATAGGTTTGGGCATCCTTCTGCATGGTAAGCCAATAGTATCCTGCTCGAATCAGCTTGTACACTAATGATCGTGACCCCGAATGGTTCCCGCAAATCTCTTCATGAACTTCCCTCATGACATAATCGGCTTCCTCGGGGCTTAGGCATCTTAGGTACGGTCGGGAGAAGTCTTTTTTGTACAAGGCATCCTTTATCAGGACGAATCGTGCCGCCTGAACCTTTAGCTTCCTTGCGGCCTCCTTACTATCAAGTAATGTGCCGTCTTTCAAGTAGGAGATTATTGGTGTGGTCCAGTTGCTTTCGGAACCTATCTCCTGCACACCGATGCCATCTATTAAAGGTGAAAGCTGAACAAAAAAAGTACCTTACTGGGGATGAGCATGTGTTCCGCTGATGTGGCCTTGGCAAGACGGTCGACTTGCTCGTTCTCTCCTCTTGGGATTTGAACAAACTTGGCTTGAAGGTCGTCCACCCGTTTCCTTACTTGCTCCAGGTACTTCTTCATCCTTTCACTTTTGCATTCATAATCACTGTTCACCTGACTTGTGACTACCTGAGAGTCGCAATAAACAACCACACTTGTGGCCCTTGCTGCTTTGGCGAGATCCAGTCCTGCCACTAGAGTTTCTTACTCTGCCTCATTGTTGGTCGTAGGGAAGTCGAGACGAACCATGCACTCGATCTCGTCCCTTTCTGGGGAGTGGAGTACTATACCTGTTCCACCAGCCTGCCTGTTAGATGATCCGTTCATGTGGATACTCCATTGAGGGTGCTCTTCTGCCCTCTGGCCTTCCACGTTGGTGAACTCCGCGATGAAGTCAGCGATCACCTGTCCCTTCATGGCAGTGCGTGGGCGGTACTGTACGTTGAATTCACTCAACTCAATTGCCCATAGCACCATTCGTCCAGCAGCTTCAGGATTACTCATTGCTCTCCATAGAGGCTTGTTTGTCAGAATAATCACCGTATGGGCCTGGAAATAAGGTTTGAGCTTGCGAGCTGCGGTCGCTAAGACAAAGGCTAGCTTCTCCATCGGGGGGTACCTCTCCTCTATGCCTCAAAGCGCTTTGCTAGTGTAGTATACGGGCTTCTGCACCCTGTCTTCTTCTCTGACTAAGGCTGCGCTGACGACAGCTGAGGAGACATCCAGGTAAAGAAATAACTCTTCTCCGGCTTTGGAAGGACTTAGCAATGGCGGGGAGGAGAGATATGCCTTTAGGTCCTCGAATGCTTGTTGACACTTGGTCGTCCACTCAAAAGACTTCTTTAATGTGCGAAAGAAAGGCAGGCATTTGTCCGTTGCCCTTGACACAAACCTGTTCAGTGCAGCTACCTTGCCGTTGAGGCTTTGCACTTCTTTTATGTTCCTAGGTGGTGCCATCTCCATTATGGCCTGGATCTTGTCTGGGTTGATTTCAATGCCCCTTTGAGACACCATGAACCCTAGGAATTTTTCAGCCGTTACCCCAAATGTACATTTACTTGGATTGAGCTTCATGTTGTAAGATCGGAGGGTATCGAAGGTCTCCTTGAGGTCGTCCAAATGGTTGTCTTCCCGTCGACTTTTCACTAGCATGTCGTCCATGTAGACTTGAATATTCCTCCCAATCTGATGTGTAAATATTTTGTTCATTAGCTTCTGATACGTTGCGCCTGCGTTCTTGAGACCGAATGACATCACTTTGTAGCAGAAGAGGCCTTGGCTGGTGACTAATGAAGTCTTCTCGTGGTCAGCCTCGTCTAGCCTGATCTGATTGTAACCAGAAAACACATCCATGAAGCTCAACAACTGGTGCCTTGCTGTCGAGTCTATTAGGACGTCGATCCGTGGAAGTGGGTAGCTATCTTTGGGGCACGCCTTATTTAAGTATGTGAAGTTTACACATATCCTCCACTTTCCATTGGCTTTCTTAACCATCACCACGTTGGCTAGCCAGTCGGGGTAGTACACTTCTCGTATGAACTCTCTTTCCTGCAATTTGAGAACTTCTTTCGCTATAGCCCTATTTCGCTTTTGGGCGAACACTCGTTTTTTTCTGTCTGATAGGGGGAAAATAGGGTGATACATTCAACCTGTGAACCACGACCGAAGGGTCAATTCCGGGCATGTCTTCATGGCTCCAGGCAAGGACATCCTAGTTCTTTCTCAGGAATGTCGTGAGTGCTTGACAGACTGGTGGGTTGGCGAGGGTGCCAATCCTGGTTATTCGCTCAGGTTTGGAGTCGTCGAGGAGTATCTCGTCCAACCCTTCAATGGGCTCTGCAACCGTCTGTTGTTCTTCTATGCTCATGGTCTGTAAGTGATCGTCCATCTCCAACATTGCTATGTAGCACTCACGCGTTGCCACTTGGTCTCCACGTACCTTTCCTACTCCGTACTCAGTGGGGAACTTAATCATCAGGTGATAGGTCGAAGTTATGACCTTCCACGAATTGAGGGTAGGACGGCCTAGTATGACATTGTAAGCAGACGAATAGTCGACGACAAGGAATGTAACATCCTTAGTAATTTGTTAAGGGTAATCACCAACCGTCACGGGCAATGTGACTGCACCGAGGGGGTATACTCTCGTTCCTCCGAACCCAACGAGTGGTGCATTGGTCGATACGAGCTGTTCTCTCTCGATCCTCATCTGTTGGAACACCGTGTAATAAAGGATATTAACAGTGCTTTCATTATCAACTAGGACCCGGTGAGTGTTGTAATCCCTACCCGTATGCTAACAATGAGTGCATCGTCATGCGGGTGGTGGAGACGTCGAGCATCTTCCTCCAAGAACCCAATTATGGGGTTGTTAACCCGTGCCATCTTTGGAATGACATTCGTCAGTTGGACGTTTTGAACCATCCTTAGGTAAGTTTCACGTGCTTTTCTGGATGAACTGGAAGCTGTGGTGCCCCCTACAATCATCCTTATATCTCCTAGGGGTGGCCTGGGGCGCTCGTTATCTCTTCTTGTAGCCTGCTCCTGTAGTGGGTCTGCACTTTCCTTGTTGAAGAATCGTTGTAGTTTTCCTTGTCTGATTAGGGCTTCAATCTGTTGCTTCAAGTCAAAGCATTCAGACGTGTTGTGACCGTGATCCCGATTAAAACGACAATAATTGTCTCTGGACCTCTTGTTGGGATCTCCCTTCAGCTTGCCAGGCCATGTCAAGGTCGTATCGTCTTTGATCTGCATTAACACTTGATCAATTGGGGCAGTCGGTGGGGTGAAGTTGGTGAACCTTCCAGTGGGGGGTTTGGAGTGCCTATCCTTCCGTCAGTCTCCGGTTCTAGTAGTCTTCCGTCCCCTGTCCTGCACGACTTCTTGCATTTTCCTCTTCCTGGGTTTCTCCTCTCGGGCTAGTAGCGCGCCCTCTGCGTTCATGTACTTAGTGGCTTGATAAAGCACATTTGACATGGTCTTTGGGTCGTTTTTGTATAAGGAGAACAAAAACTTCCCCTTCTGCAATCCATTGGTGAACGCAGCAACAAGTATCTTGTCATCAGTTTCATCTATCGAGAGGGCTTCCTTGTTGAAGCGTGTTATGTAAGACCTTAGTGTCTTGTCCTCCCGTTGCTTAATGCTCATCAGGCCTGCCGTGGCCTTCTTATACCTCTGTCCCCTAATAAAGTGCGACGCAAACTGTGCACTCAACTCCTTGAAGGTACCGATGGAGTTGGGCGTCAACCTGTTGAACCATACCCTTGCGGGACCCTTCAGTGTAGTTGGGAAAGCTCTGCACATGATTTCTTTCGCAACACCTTGTAAGTGCATGAGGATTTTGAATGACTCCAGGTGATCTAAGGGATCCTTAAACCTGTCGTAGGCTTTTATCTGCGGCATACAGAACTTTGGCGGGAGGGGGAATGAAGTGACGGGTGCAGTAAAGGGTGAGTTCGTCCGATGGACCAACTCGTCAAGGTCGTTTGACACCCATCCTCTGAGAGTATTCATCATGAAGTCCATCCTCTCCTTTATCATCTACATCTCTGCAACCATGTATAGTGGTGCCGTATCTGCGACGGATGGATGGCTGGTGTCTTGTCGCTTTTGTCTGCTCGGGGCGTTGCTGCCTTCTGGTCCTTCTTGGTCCCTCTTTTCAGCGTTGGTACCCTCTTGCTCCTCTTCGTGATTGTTAGGTCCTGCGTTCCTTTGGCACAGCTGTTCTTCCAGGTCGTGGTTTTGCTTAGTAAGGCGCTCTACAACCACGGCAAAAGTCTGTACCTGTCTTTCAAGGGCGGTAGTGCGTGGTTCATCTCCTCGGTGGTTGTTGGTTGCCATTAAGTGAGTAAGTACGATACAACTCTTTATCTGGGAAGTGGTAGTATGGCTTCTACTACGAGAGTCTTTCCCACAGTCTTCACGTGCTCTAGACAAAACCTGCAAAACAGAGACAAAGAAGACCTTGCAGAGAGTACCGGTGTGGTACCGGCCAAATACCCTCCGAAGGTTAAGTTAGAGAGAATTTCTACAACTTTAGAGTGCTAGAGCTGGGAAAATTTCGCGTACCTTGATTTGTGAGGGTTTTGGGGTTTTTATAATAGTGTAGAGCCAACCTTAATTTCTTGGTGAAGAGGGTATTTCCTTGTAGGGGAGATCAATATTCGCAATTTATGGGATGATTTCCTTACAGGGATTCCTATAATTATGGTGGGGTGTGGAGCGCAAGGCATTTCTATACCAGAATCCTTGGAGACTACCCATGCCACATGGGTGCCATGTAGATGCCATAAGGGTGACACGTGGCTTCAACAGACAGTTCCTTTTTATTTGTTCACTCAAAAGTGTCTATCTGTCTCCTTACCTTTCCATCTGGGTCGCGAATCCATCTACTAGCTTTGTTAGAGCATTCACATCCAGTATTTTCAGACTATTATATTTTACCATTTCAAAAGCTGCTTTATTTACTATACCATACCATTTTACAATACACCTAACATCCCAACTTTTATTTTCCTATTTAACTCATTAAAATAATATATATTACCCAATAAAATAAAATAATCTAATCTCTCTCTCTCTCTTTCTCTCTCTCCTCCCATCACACTTTTTATCTTTTCCTTACAGGCTCTCTCTTTCAACCACCTATCACCACCAACCCTGCCACAATAAACCCACCACCACCACCACCACAAAAAAACCCATTACCACCACATCTGCCACAAAAAACACACCACTACGACCGCGAAAAAACCCATCACCATCTCCACCCACAAAACCCACAAAACCACCGCGAAAAAACCAACCAAACACCACAGCCACAGCCACAAGAAACCGGCCACCATGCCACCACCAAACCTAGAAACCAAACAACAACCAAACCCAGACACAGGCCACAACAACCACAAAAAAACACCCTCTCCACAAACCCAGACATAGGCCACAACAACCACAAAAAAACCCCATCAAAACCCACCCAAACCCACCTCGCCAATCTCCACCTCAACCGCGCCGCCACGCCGATCTCCACCTTGCCATGCCGCCACGCCGATCAACAAACCCACTACGCCGATCAGACTCACGACAACAACCAGAGAGAGAAAGCAACCACGACGACAAGCAGATAGAGAAGAGGGAGAAGAGGGAGAAATGAAAAGCACAGATAGAGGGAGGCGCTGCCACGCTGATCTCCACCTCGCCATGCCACCACGCCAATCAGGAAACCCACTACGCCGATCAGACCCACGGCGGCAACCAGAGAGAGAAATCGACCACGGCGGCAAGCAGATTGCACAGATAGAGAAGAGGGAAAAATGAAAAGCACAGTGCGCAGATAGAGAAGAGGGAGAAAAGAGGAGTGTCTGTGAGCGTGAAAGACAGAGGAGAGAGAGTGAGTGATAAAAAAATGAAATTTAAGTTTACAATTGGTGAACAGTGACTTGTATAAGTAGAATTGTACTGTAGCACTATTGCAAAACTTTTTATAATTGGAAGACTGGATGGAGGGGTTGTTTTATGCTTTTATGCTAAAATTTTCCTACATATGCCATTTAGCATGCCCAATGTGAATGCTCTTAGACCAACTGTACCGTCTCTTCTGGTTATCTCGTCTTTAAAGTCTGACTCCGTTAATTCAATCCGTCTACCCTGAAATTTACCCCTATCAGTAAGTGGCTTTGCATGATAGGTACTGATCAAAGAAAAACTTGAACCAGTCTAGAGGCTTTGTCAAACACTAATTCAGAAAGAAATAAAGTAAACTATGATAAAGACCTGATGATAGTGTTTATTTCTTCTAGTGGTGATTTTGATAGAAAATTATTAATCCTTGACATGTGTGTAAATGTAATAGCATATTTCAAACGAAAAATCAAAGGGAACGTAGTATTCTACGTAAATTATGCCACATTTTCATGCGGAAAAAGCGAGATGTATTATCAATTTATCATAACATCAAAAGGGCCGAAGAAAAATCTCAGCAAAAAAAAAGGGTCGAAGAAAAAAAAAAACAGAAGTAGCAATATCAAAAGATAAAAAGTTAAATGGATCTAATTTCTAAGAAAGTCTATGTGCATGATAGCACTTGCTCCCACGTTTTCTCTTTGATACTCTAGCCCGTGCAAAGACTTGAAGACGTACAAAAAGAAAAATCCCATGCTAAGAGTGAATAAACGTAGAAAGAAATGTCTTATCCGATGGTGGCTCTAAGAATTTTTTTTAGGATAGTCACTAAGAAACTTAAATTATACAAAATTTAATAAAGAGACAATTTGAATATATCAACGTCAAAAAAGAAAAAGAAAAAGAAAAAACATGCAAATACATGAAATACTATAAATTTTTTTGTACTAACAAAGAGAATAAGAAAAAAAATAGACTAATAAAAGATAAAATACAAACTGAAAATGCTGATATGAGAATATTAAAGTGACCACAACAATTTTATAACAAATCTTATGTAATAAGTTGTTAACCTGTTATTGGTGGGTAAAAAATGTCAATATTGAACCTGAATTAGAATTAATAACAGCTTACCACATAAGATTTATTGTGAAATTATTGTGAAAATGTTGTAGATGTAGCATTATTCTTATATTTATTGAACTCAAATTCTTATGATTCTCAAGTAAAGGTGTTCAACATTTTTATTAGGGTGTTCAAAATAGGTTAATTTAGTATATAATATATATTTTCTAAGTATATATATACATACATTTTTTTTCAAGTCAGGGTGGTCACAAAACATATTAGTTTAAAATGATTATTTATATAATTTTTTTTTTTTTTTGCATGTATAAATTTTTTTTTTTGACAAGTGAGGGTTGTCCTAGGACCACCCTCACATACAAGTAGAGCCGCCAGTGGCCATATCTTGCTTGATTATGATTGGCACAAGATGGTTGACTAGAAAAACCGAAGAAAATATAATTTTCCTGATTACTGATCGGACTAAGATAAGGTGTAATACCCACTATGTGCAATTGCTTTCTGATGATGCCAAAAATCGTCAGTGAGCTGCATAGTCCTCACGTGTTCTAGATAGAACCTGTGAAACAGAGACAAAGAAGACCTTATAGAGAGTACCGGTGTGGTATCGGCCAAATACCCTCCGAATGTTAAGTTAGAGAGAATTTCTACAACTCTAAAGTGCCAGAGTTGGGAAAATTACGCGTACCTTAATTTGTGAGGGTTTTGGGGTTTTTATGGTAGTGTAAAGTTGACCTTAATTTCTTGGTGGAGAGGGTATTTCCTTGTAGGGGAGATCAATATTCGCAATTTATGGGATGATTTCCTTATAGGGATTCCTACAATTATGGTGGGGCGTGGAGCACAAGACATTTTCATACTAGAATCCTTGGAGACTACCCATGCCATGTGGGTGCCATGTAGATGCCATAAGGGTGACATGTGGCTTCAACAGAACGTTCCATTTTATCCGTTCACTCAAAAGTGTTTGTCCGTCTCCTTACCTTTCCATCCGGGTCGCGAATCCATTTACTAGCTTTGTTAGACCAACTGTACCGTCTCTTCTGGTTACCTCGTCTCTAAAGTTTGACTCCATTAATTCAATCAGTCTACCCTAGAATTTACCCCTATCAGCTGCCCCCCACTCCATGGGTCCGTCGCTTGATACGCTAGACGGACATGTGGGGTGACGGCCTCAGCTAGTTCTTGGGAATCGTGCTTTGATTGACAGGTGGTTGCGAGTCATAAATGCTGTGGGACACGTGGCAAAATTTTAGTGGCTGGTTACTCGGATTAAAGCGTCGCTTCGTCTTCTGCGCCGTTTCCTTTATATATATGTCGCCTTTCACCTTCATTTCTACTTTTTGCAACCATTTCCTAGTGTTAGAGCACCACCGTCATCTGCAAGAATTTAGTACTTCGTCACCTCAGCGCGTCTGTTCACCACATTGCTTCCGTCTCTTTTCTGCATCATACACCTGTAAGTGCTTTCCGTCCTGTACTTATATGTTTTATTTTCTTTCTTTTTTAAGTGTTATATGTCTGTCGTGTATATAGACCTGTAGAGTCTTAGGAGTTTACCCGTCACTTGTAGGTGTAATAATGTCTAGTGAAGCGTCGAGTGAACAATTGTGTGTCCGCGAAGGAGCGGACTACGATGAGGTGTCAAGACGACCCTGGTGCCTTTTATCCGGAAAGGGTCCCGTCTGCCAACTCACCTTCCGAGGAGGAAGAGGATGTGGACGGGTCAGAAAGTGGTATAAGTGAAGACCCAAACGGCGAGGAGAACGTTGAGAACATTGAATCTTCTATTAGATCCGTCATTGGCCCTAACGGCCTTAGGGAGTTCGTTCTTCCCCTCATGTGGATGGTTAATGACTTTAACTCAACTATTAAAAGAAAACATTTTGACACCTTACGAGACAGATATTAGATCCCCATCGACATCCCCATCCGTCTACCCCTTAAGTTTGAAAATTGCTATTACCGTGGTGCTGACGACGTTGGGGTGTATGAGCAAATGTTCAAGGCGGGACTTAGACAGCCTCTGAGCGCTTTCCACCGTCGCTTACTCCAATACTTAGGGCTAGCTGTCACCCAGATTGCTCTGAATGCTTGGAGGATCTTCCTTGGTGCGGAGGTGCTATATGGGGTTCTCACTAAAGGGAGACGTCAACTAACCGTGAAGGAGTTCTTCCATTGTTACTGCCCTTCTGAAATTGTCAAGTCTAGGGGCATTTACAGCTTCCTGCAAAGGAAGCCGTCGCTTAGGTTAATGTATGAGACTTCTGACTCTAACAGGAACTGGAAGAACCGGTACTTCTTCATCTAGGGGGACAACTGGATGTGCCATCCAGATGAATGGGAGAACATGCCCCTTGTTGATAGAACTTGGGGTATAATGCCTCCGTCTGGTAGGCATCTACTTGTTTAAATTTGTTTGTTTATTTATTTTGTCCGTTTTACTTGTTAATCTAACCGTCTCTTATTGCAACCTAGGACCGTCCAAAGGTTAACCTTGAACAGTGGAGCTTTTTGGAGAGGATCTTCAAAATCTCCTTAAAAGAGAGTACGTGGCAAAAGCTCGTCACCTTGGACACCCTGCACTGGTACTATGAAGGTCCCGAGCCAACAGCTATTGCTCGTCATTATGAAAAACAAGCACGCAAACGTGAGTCCGTCACCTATTCCTTATTTAACTTTGTTTATTTTTCAATAATTTCTATCTAACTCTTTCTTTTCGTCCCCTTGGGTGCAGAAATGAAAGACGGTAAGAGGAGGGCTTACATCCGTCAACAAGCCGCCACGCAAGCGAAGAAAAAGGAGGAGGGTGTGCCTCCTACTGGAGTGACGGGCCCAATCAAGCCATTCATTAAGAGGAAAACGACGGGCAAGGTTGATCGTTCGGCGAAGAAGCCGAAGGTGGTCCTTCCTACCATCGGGGAGACGCCTCCGACTACCCAGCTACCTCCTCCCCCCCGTCACGGGACTGGGAAGAGTTTGATGACGGCCAAAGGCCTTGTCACTGAGAAGCGCCCCCCCTTCTTCGCGAAGATTCGCGATACGCCCTTAGCCAACTGTCGTCCATTATCAAGGACAACGATTATGAGGACTTGGGCAATCATGCAACGGTGGCCATGGAGGAAACCGGCCTCTTCAGTTTGGCTCAGGTGTGTGACCGTCCCCTTTTCCCTTTCGTCCTTTTTCCTTCCGTCTTTCAATTACATTCTTCTCTAACCATGTGTTTTACTCTTGTAAGGGGTGCTGATGATGAAAGGGCTAATGGATCGTTGCATGGCCCGTGAGAAATTAGTTGATCATCTAAAGGAGAGGGCCGAGGTCACGGAGACGGAGCGGAATGAGCTTAAGGCCTCGTGGGAGGTTCAAGTTAAAAAACTTGACGTGACGGGGAAGGCCCTGGAGGAGTTGGAGACTTAGGCTGAGGCGCTGAAGAAGGTACTCAAAGATAAGGAGGGGGAGATCTCCTTGTTAAGGAAGCAAGTCTGTCAGGCCAAGGAGTATGGGGAAACGAAATTCCGCAACTCCGACGGTTTCCTTACCGAGCTTGGCAGCTGCTATGCTGACGGCTTTAATGAGTGCCTTCATCAGGTTAAGGCCCTTTTTCCTGACTTGGACGTGTCTCAGGTCTCCTTGGATGACGTGGCCTAGATCCCAGCTAGATCCGTCGATTCTGAAGGCATCGACGAGCTATTTGAGGATGATCCTACTCTTAATGCTCAAGGTGACGCTCCCCAAGATGAACAAGCCAAATCCGTCGGCGATGAAAACCGTCTAGTTGAGGAGGCCAAGCCGTCTAAGAAAGTAGTGGATGAGGAGGCCCTTGTTGACCGGCCTTAGTTTTTGTAGACTTTATATTTTTTATTCTATTGTGGAAATTATTTTGAGAACAATGGTTGTGTAATCCTATCATTGCCCACAAATTTTTAGGTTTTTAATTATAAGTTTATTTGCTTCCGCTCTTATTTAAAAGATTGTATAATCTGTCGGCTTGGTAGGTTTTAGATCACTTGCTTTAGATTTAGACCTTAGGAATGATCCGTCTTTTTTATAAGTGGGATGTACCCGTCCATACGAGGACTTATACAAAATTGAAGGCATCCCTTGGGATGTGTCCGTCTACTAATGGACTTTAATAAATTGCAAGGCATCCCTTGGATGCACCCGTCCATTCATGGACTCGTATAAATTTTAAGGCATCCCTTGGGATGTATCCGTCCACTAAAGGAATTGTATTAATTTTAAGGCATCCCGTGGGATGTATCTGTCCACTAATGGACTTTAATAAATTGCAAGGCATCTCTTGGATGCACCAGTCCCTTCATGGACTTGTATAAATTTCAAGGCATCCCTTGGGATGTATCCGTCCACTCATGGACTACTTGTATAAATTTTAAGGCATCCCTTGGGATGTATCCGTCCACTAATGGACTTTAATAAATTTCAAGGCATCCCTTGGATGCACCCGCCCATTCACGGACTTGTATAAATTTTAATGCATCCTTAGGTGCATCTGTGCACCTAAGGACTTGGTCGTAAATGTGGTTTTGTAGAGATGTATGCGCATGATATTTCTGAATAACTCCTTTTATTATGATAAACACGTGCATAAGCAAAATTGTTCTTGAAAAAAATAAAAAGCTGCTTTTGGGCTAAAAAGTACTGTAGATAATGAAATAAACTGGAAATGAGGAGTGGTCTGCATGCCGTTGTCTACTGGTAGTATTTCTTTAAGTGCTCGGTGTTCCATGGATGGTGCAATTTTTTTTTCGTTGAGTGTCTCCAGGTGATAGGTGCCTTTCCTCTGCCACGAAGTGATTTTGTAGGGTCCTTCCCAATTGGGTCTTAGTTTCCCTTGGGAGGGATCTATTGTAGCCCCCGTTACCTTCCTCAAGACGAGATCTCCAACTTGAAAGTCCCTGTGTCTAACTCTGGAATTGTAGTGCTTGGCCATGAGGTCTTGGTATCGTACTAACCTTTGTTCGGCTGTTGCTCTGACCTCGTCCACTAGGTCCAGCTGTAGGCGCATGACTTCGTCGTTCCTATTCTCATCATGGTTCTCCACTCTATAACTTGTGAGTCCGACCTCAGCAGGGATAACGGCCTCGCTTCCGTATGCTAGTCGAAATGGTATCTCTCCGGTAGGTGTTCTGGCCGTTGTCTTGTACACCTATAATACACTCGGCAGCTCGTCTGGCCATATACCTTTTGCCTCATCGAGTTGAGTTTTGATGATTTTGAGTAAGGATCGGTTCTTGACCTCAACTTGTCTGTTGGCCTGAGGGTGGGTGGGTGAGGAGTAGTGATTCTTGATCACCAATTATGAGCAAAAATCCCTAAACGGCTCGTTGTCGAAATGCTTTTTGTTGTCCAAGACCAAGACTCTAGGGATCCCGTACCTGTAGATGATGTTTCTCAAGACGAAACTTCGTACGTTTTTCTCTGTGATGGTGGCCAGGGCTTCAGCTTCCACCCATTTGGTAAAGTAATATATGCCGACTACTAGGAACTTTAATTGCCTTATTGTTGTTGGGAATGGGCCCATGATGTCCAACCCCTATTGAGCAAAAGGCCACGGGGCCATCATCGGAGTGAGCTCTTCTGTTGGCTGTCTGATGATGTTACTGAACCTCTGACACTTGTCGCAAGTTTTGACATAGGTTTGGGCATCCTTCTGCATGGTAAGCCAATAGTATCCTGCTCGAATCAGCTTGTACACTAATGATCGTGACCCCGAATGGTTCCCGCAAATCTCTTCATGAACTTCCCTCATGACATAATCGGCTTCCTCGGGGCTTAGGCATCTTAGGTACGGTCGGGAGAAGTCTTTTTTGTACAAGGCATCCTTTATCAGGACGAATCGTGCCGCCTGAACCTTTAGCTTCCTTGCGGCCTCCTTACTATCAAGTAATGTGCCGTCTTTCAAGTAGGAGATTATTGGTGTGGTCCAGTTGCTTTCGGAACCTATCTCCTGCACACCGATGCCATCTATTAAAGGTGAAAGCTGAACAAAAAAAGTACCTTACTGGGGATGAGCATGTGTTCCGCTGATGTGGCCTTGGCAAGACGGTCGACTTGCTCGTTCTCTCCTCTTGGGATTTGAACAAACTTGGCTTGAAGGTCGTCCACCCGTTTCCTTACTTGCTCCAGGTACTTCTTCATCCTTTCACTTTTGCATTCATAATCACTGTTCACCTGACTTGTGACTACCTGAGAGTCGCAATAAACAACCACACTTGTGGCCCTTGCTGCTTTGGCGAGATCCAGTCCTGCCACTAGAGTTTCTTACTCTGCCTCATTGTTGGTCGTAGGGAAGTCGAGACGAACCATGCACTCGATCTCGTCCCTTTCTGGGGAGTGGAGTACTATACCTGTTCCACCAGCCTGCCTGTTAGATGATCCGTTCATGTGGATACTCCATTGAGGGTGCTCTTCTGCCCTCTGGCCTTCCACGTTGGTGAACTCCGCGATGAAGTCAGCGATCACCTGTCCCTTCATGGCAGTGCGTGGGCGGTACTGTACGTTGAATTCACTCAACTCAATTGCCCATAGCACCATTCGTCCAGCAGCTTCAGGATTACTCATTGCTCTCCATAGAGGCTTGTTTGTCAGAATAATCACCGTATGGGCCTGGAAATAAGGTTTGAGCTTGCGAGCTGCGGTCGCTAAGACAAAGGCTAGCTTCTCCATCGGGGGGTACCTCTCCTCTATGCCTCAAAGCGCTTTGCTAGTGTAGTATACGGGCTTCTGCACCCTGTCTTCTTCTCTGACTAAGGCTGCGCTGACGACAGCTGAGGAGACATCCAGGTAAAGAAATAACTCTTCTCCGGCTTTGGAAGGACTTAGCAATGGCGGGGAGGAGAGATATGCCTTTAGGTCCTCGAATGCTTGTTGACACTTGGTCGTCCACTCAAAAGACTTCTTTAATGTGCGAAAGAAAGGCAGGCATTTGTCCGTTGCCCTTGACACAAACCTGTTCAGTGCAGCTACCTTGCCGTTGAGGCTTTGCACTTCTTTTATGTTCCTAGGTGGTGCCATCTCCATTATGGCCTGGATCTTGTCTGGGTTGATTTCAATGCCCCTTTGAGACACCATGAACCCTAGGAATTTTTCAGCCGTTACCCCAAATGTACATTTACTTGGATTGAGCTTCATGTTGTAAGATCGGAGGGTATCGAAGGTCTCCTTGAGGTCGTCCAAATGGTTGTCTTCCCGTCGACTTTTCACTAGCATGTCGTCCATGTAGACTTGAATATTCCTCCCAATCTGATGTGTAAATATTTTGTTCATTAGCTTCTGATACGTTGCGCCTGCGTTCTTGAGACCGAATGACATCACTTTGTAGCAGAAGAGGCCTTGGCTGGTGACTAATGAAGTCTTCTCGTGGTCAGCCTCGTCTAGCCTGATCTGATTGTAACCAGAAAACACATCCATGAAGCTCAACAACTGGTGCCTTGCTGTCGAGTCTATTAGGACGTCGATCCGTGGAAGTGGGTAGCTATCTTTGGGGCACGCCTTATTTAAGTATGTGAAGTTTACACATATCCTCCACTTTCCATTGGCTTTCTTAACCATCACCACGTTGGCTAGCCAGTCGGGGTAGTACACTTCTCGTATGAACTCTCTTTCCTGCAATTTGAGAACTTCTTTCGCTATAGCCCTATTTCGCTTTTGGGCGAACACTCGTTTTTTTCTGTCTGATAGGGGGAAAATAGGGTGATACATTCAACCTGTGAACCACGACCGAAGGGTCAATTCCGGGCATGTCTTCATGGCTCCAGGCAAGGACATCCTAGTTCTTTCTCAGGAATGTCGTGAGTGCTTGACAGACTGGTGGGTTGGCGAGGGTGCCAATCCTGGTTATTCGCTCAGGTTTGGAGTCGTCGAGGAGTATCTCGTCCAACCCTTCAATGGGCTCTGCAACCGTCTGTTGTTCTTCTATGCTCATGGTCTGTAAGTGATCGTCCATCTCCAACATTGCTATGTAGCACTCACGCGTTGCCACTTGGTCTCCACGTACCTTTCCTACTCCGTACTCAGTGGGGAACTTAATCATCAGGTGATAGGTCGAAGTTATGACCTTCCACGAATTGAGGGTAGGACGGCCTAGTATGACATTGTAAGCAGACGAATAGTCGACGACAAGGAATGTAACATCCTTAGTAATTTGTTAAGGGTAATCACCAACCGTCACGGGCAATGTGACTGCACCGAGGGGGTATACTCTCGTTCCTCCGAACCCAACGAGTGGTGCATTGGTCGATACGAGCTGTTCTCTCTCGATCCTCATCTGTTGGAACACCGTGTAATAAAGGATATTAACAGTGCTTTCATTATCAACTAGGACCCGGTGAGTGTTGTAATCCCTACCCGTATGCTAACAATGAGTGCATCGTCATGCGGGTGGTGGAGACGTCGAGCATCTTCCTCCAAGAACCCAATTATGGGGTTGTTAACCCGTGCCATCTTTGGAATGACATTCGTCAGTTGGACGTTTTGAACCATCCTTAGGTAAGTTTCACGTGCTTTTCTGGATGAACTGGAAGCTGTGGTGCCCCCTACAATCATCCTTATATCTCCTAGGGGTGGCCTGGGGCGCTCGTTATCTCTTCTTGTAGCCTGCTCCTGTAGTGGGTCTGCACTTTCCTTGTTGAAGAATCGTTGTAGTTTTCCTTGTCTGATTAGGGCTTCAATCTGTTGCTTCAAGTCAAAGCATTCAGACGTGTTGTGACCGTGATCCCGATTAAAACGACAATAATTGTCTCTGGACCTCTTGTTGGGATCTCCCTTCAGCTTGCCAGGCCATGTCAAGGTCGTATCGTCTTTGATCTGCATTAACACTTGATCAATTGGGGCAGTCGGTGGGGTGAAGTTGGTGAACCTTCCAGTGGGGGGTTTGGAGTGCCTATCCTTCCGTCAGTCTCCGGTTCTAGTAGTCTTCCGTCCCCTGTCCTGCACGACTTCTTGCATTTTCCTCTTCCTGGGTTTCTCCTCTCGGGCTAGTAGCGCGCCCTCTGCGTTCATGTACTTAGTGGCTTGATAAAGCACATTTGACATGGTCTTTGGGTCGTTTTTGTATAAGGAGAACAAAAACTTCCCCTTCTGCAATCCATTGGTGAACGCAGCAACAAGTATCTTGTCATCAGTTTCATCTATCGAGAGGGCTTCCTTGTTGAAGCGTGTTATGTAAGACCTTAGTGTCTTGTCCTCCCGTTGCTTAATGCTCATCAGGCCTGCCGTGGCCTTCTTATACCTCTGTCCCCTAATAAAGTGCGACGCAAACTGTGCACTCAACTCCTTGAAGGTACCGATGGAGTTGGGCGTCAACCTGTTGAACCATACCCTTGCGGGACCCTTCAGTGTAGTTGGGAAAGCTCTGCACATGATTTCTTTCGCAACACCTTGTAAGTGCATGAGGATTTTGAATGACTCCAGGTGATCTAAGGGATCCTTAAACCTGTCGTAGGCTTTTATCTGCGGCATACAGAACTTTGGCGGGAGGGGGAATGAAGTGACGGGTGCAGTAAAGGGTGAGTTCGTCCGATGGACCAACTCGTCAAGGTCGTTTGACACCCATCCTCTGAGAGTATTCATCATGAAGTCCATCCTCTCCTTTATCATCTACATCTCTGCAACCATGTATAGTGGTGCCGTATCTGCGACGGATGGATGGCTGGTGTCTTGTCGCTTTTGTCTGCTCGGGGCGTTGCTGCCTTCTGGTCCTTCTTGGTCCCTCTTTTCAGCGTTGGTACCCTCTTGCTCCTCTTCGTGATTGTTAGGTCCTGCGTTCCTTTGGCACAGCTGTTCTTCCAGGTCGTGGTTTTGCTTAGTAAGGCGCTCTACAACCACGGCAAAAGTCTGTACCTGTCTTTCAAGGGCGGTAGTGCGTGGTTCATCTCCTCGGTGGTTGTTGGTTGCCATTAAGTGAGTAAGTACGATACAACTCTTTATCTGGGAAGTGGTAGTATGGCTTCTACTACGAGAGTCTTTCCCACAGTCTTCACGTGCTCTAGACAAAACCTGCAAAACAGAGACAAAGAAGACCTTGCAGAGAGTACCGGTGTGGTACCGGCCAAATACCCTCCGAAGGTTAAGTTAGAGAGAATTTCTACAACTTTAGAGTGCTAGAGCTGGGAAAATTTCGCGTACCTTGATTTGTGAGGGTTTTGGGGTTTTTATAATAGTGTAGAGCCAACCTTAATTTCTTGGTGAAGAGGGTATTTCCTTGTAGGGGAGATCAATATTCGCAATTTATGGGATGATTTCCTTACAGGGATTCCTATAATTATGGTGGGGTGTGGAGCGCAAGGCATTTCTATACCAGAATCCTTGGAGACTACCCATGCCACATGGGTGCCATGTAGATGCCATAAGGGTGACACGTGGCTTCAACAGACAGTTCCTTTTTATTTGTTCACTCAAAAGTGTCTATCTGTCTCCTTACCTTTCCATCTGGGTCGCGAATCCATCTACTAGCTTTGTTAGAGCATTCACATCCAGTATTTTCAGACTATTATATTTTACCATTTCAAAAGCTGCTTTATTTACTATACCATACCATTTTACAATACACCTAACATCCCAACTTTTATTTTCCTATTTAACTCATTAAAATAATATATATTACCCAATAAAATAAAATAATCTAATCTCTCTCTCTCTCTTTCTCTCTCTCCTCCCATCACACTTTTTATCTTTTCCTTACAGGCTCTCTCTTTCAACCACCTATCACCACCAACCCTGCCACAATAAACCCACCACCACCACCACCAC
>JARYZH020002032.1:0-19514 GCA_030021035.2 Notholithocarpus densiflorus | reverse complement strand
TGCCGAACAAAAGCTTGGACTACTTTCTCTTTGGATAGGAAGACATTTACTTTTATATAACACTTGATTTTCTTTTTTACTTTTTACCATCCAGTAATTTGTTAAAGTAAATGATTTTGCTCAAAGTAAATTACTTATCTTATTCTACAATTTATATCCTATAGATTCAACCAAGAGCAAGTTGTTAGATTGGCCTACACGTTTTAGCATAATTGAAGGAATTGCTCAAGGATTGCTTTACCTCCACAAGTACTCAAGATTGAGAGTAATCCATAGAGATTTAAAAGCTAGTAATATTCTCCTAGATGAAAATATGAACCCCAAAATATCTGATTTTGGTATGGCAAGAATTTTCCAACAAAATGAATTGGAAGCAAATACTAGGAGGATTGTGGGGACATAGTAAGTAAGCTAATTCATGCCTTCTTATACTTGTTTCACTTTCTATGCTAAATATTATTGTTTCCACATAATGATGTTAGACTTAAAAACTTTTTTTATGATTTGATGTTAGCGGATACATGTTTCCTGAGTATGCTATGGAGGGAGTTTTCTCTATAAATCCGATGTCTATAGTTTTGGAGTTCTATTGTTGGAAATCGTGAGTGGTAGGAAAAGCAACAATTTCTACCACACTAAGCACTTGGTCAATCTTGTTAGATATGTATGCGAAAAATGAATCAGCTTGGATGATTTTGTGATATTTATTGTGAGTATGTCTGACACTCTATAATCTTGTTTCAGCCATGGGAATTATGGAAAGAAGATGCCATGTTAGACTTAATGGATCCAACACTTGGTGATTCATTCATCAAGGATCAGATGCTTCGATGCATTCATGTTGGTCTCCTATGCGTAGGAGATAGTACAATTGATCGACCAACAATGTCAAATGTTATAGCTATGTTGGCAAATGAAAGTTTGACACTACCTTCGCCTGAAAAACCCATATTTTCTATTGCTAGAAAAGCAATCAAAGCACCTATATGTGAGAAAGAATCAAAGAATTATTCAATTTATGGGTTATCCATTTCCAATATGGTTGCACGATAAAGGCATTGTTGTATAATAATAATAAATTTTTTTTTTTTTATAAGTATTGTATAATAATAATAATAATATACTTATGAGTATGTTAATGCTGCTTTTTGATAATTAACCATTAAATAGTTCCAATGAACTAAATGTTTGTTTATATATTAAATATCAATCATAATACATACTCAAATCCTAATACATATCATTCTCAAAAACAAAACAAAAAACAAAAAAATCCTAATACATAATTACTGATATTTCTGTTTTATCACATAGATTCCCTTAATACAGACATAAAGGAATTTTATTAAATTTAATTGTGAAAGTTGACTTTAAACTTTTTATGGATTTTTTTTATCTTCTCATTTCCCAATTCCAGACCAAAAAATAAAATGAAATCCCTTTAACTAGGCAACTTTTGTGAGGGTTGTACATAGCCGTCACCAAAATATCTTTTTGAGAATAAAAGATTGCCATCACATGTAGACCTAAAAAATTATATCTAGACCCATTAACTCAACTTAACCAAAAAAAAAAATGGTATGGCTTGTGTTAAGTTTTAAATATTTAGGATTAAATGTTCAATTTTTTACTTTCATGTATGTTGGTAAACTGAGATCAAAACATGTCTAGATTAGGCGTTAGACATTGCTCTTGTATATTCAAGTCAAGTTTCAAGAACTGTCAAGCTGTAGGAAAAAAGAAGAAAGTTTCTGTGAAGCTCGATCAATCGAAATTCCGACTTGACCGATTGAAAAATAGTAGAAAATCGAAGGAAGTTTTTGTGAAGCTCGACTGATCAAAAGAAAGGTTCGACCTATTGCAAATCGCATACTGCAAAATTTTAATCAAGCCCAAAGTTCGTAAAAACGTTTAGGGTTTTGAGTGAAACACTACTAGGTATAAAAGGAAAACTCTAACTACATTTTACAAGCCCTAGGAAATCTTGTGAGTTACTCTTGTGAGATTTGAGAGGTTACTGTATCTTCTAACTCAACAAGCATCTACTGGAACGAGATCTAAAATCAAGAACTGGTGGAAACAAGTTGTTGCTCAAAGATCAACTACTGAAGGTGATCTGAAACCTTTAAGTGGGATCTCAAAGTCACAAATGTGGGTGTTTGTGTTTTGTAAATTCAAATAGAAGAGTCCGTAGATTCAGAATTATACGTAGTCGTGTGAGTAAGTTCTATAAGAGGTAGCTTTAGATTTTATGGAGAAAATCTATTGTAAACTTCCATTCTATCATAGTGAATTTGTTTTCCTTAAGAATAGTTAGGTTAAATCCTTCCTAGGTTTTTTACCTTGAAACTGTTGGTTTCATTGGTTTTCCTGAGTAATCATATTGTTTGTCTCATTTACTTTTCCACACTTAGTGATAAGATTGCATGTGTTTAACTTAGATCTGAATAATCAACCTAAGTAACTACCTGATTAATTAATTAGGTTAAACAATTTGGTTTTAAGGGGTCTAAACAAACAAACAAGTGGTATCAGAGCAGGTTAGCTCTTGTTTAGGTAGTTTTACCTTGAGTTGATCCTTGACCCCTGTTGTCATGAAACACGGTCACTCTCTTGTGATCTCTCTCCATTTTGATGGAAATAACTATGCCTACTGGAAAGTAAGGATGAAAGCTTTTCTGAAATCTCTTGATGAGAGAGTTTGGTTGGCATTGGAAACTTCGTGGGTAAGACTTGATGCGGTTGTAGCTGAATGGTCTACTGCTCAAAAGGAAGTAACTAGCTTTAATAGTAAGGCTATGAATGCGATATCCAATACTGTTTCCATAGAGGAATTTAAGAGGATTTCAAATGTGGAAGTTGCCCACACTGATTGGAATATCTTGCAAACTGTACATGAAGGCACAAAGGTTGTACAAATCAACAAACTTCAACAGTTGACTTCTAGGTTTGAGAGTATTATAATGGCAAATGATGAAACTTTTAATGAGTTCTATGCCAAACTAAATGACATAGTTAACTCTGCTTTTAACTTGGGTGAAGTATATGATCAACCTAAGATAGTTAGAAAGATCCTTAGATCCTTAACTGAAGATCTTAGACCCAAAATTACTGTCATAACTAAGAGCAAGGATGTTGACACCATCCCTGTTGATGAACTTGTAAGATCCCTTCAATCCTATGAGTCTGACCTACCTAAGTCTAGCAAGTCCAAATTAATGGCCTTGAAGTCTGTAGATGATTGTGGATTTAATGATGAGATATCTTCTACAGAGATTGCTTATTTTGCCAAGAACTTTAGAAATTTTCTAAGAAATAATAATAGAAGGGCAAGAAATCGGAATAATGCTGACCCTAAGAATGTGAAGAAGAATGAAACAACAAAAAATAATGTTTCTCAAAAATTAAAAGATAAAATTGTTCAATCTTCTAACAATTCTTTAGGCCAACAATGTTTTGGTTGTTAGGGTTATAGTCATCTTAGGTCTGAATGTCCCTTATATTTGATGTCAAAGAGTAAAACTATGGTTGTTACTCTTAGTGATGATGAAAGATCTGATCACGAGTCTAAAAGTGATCAAGAAGGAACTTTTATGGCTTTCACTGCTATAGCTATAGTAGGTGAAACTGAGACTGTTGATGAGAACCCTCTGATGGAGAACTCTCTGAAAATGCTGACTTGCAAGAGGCATATAACAAATTTTGCAAGATTGCAGCAAAAGATACCATGAATGTTGACCTAGGTTTGAAAAAGATAGAAACTCTTGAACATGAAAAGAAAAATCTTTTAGTCAAACTATTTGATGCCAATGAACTTATAACTGTTGTTAAGATTGATAACATGTCTTTGATTGAAAAAGTTAAAAGTTTAGAATCTGAATTATCTGTTACTAGAGAACAACTTGATAGAACTTCTTCTTCCAAACTTTATAAAATGGTGAGTGTTCAAAAATCTGCATCTGATAAGACAGGGTTAGGGTTTGTTAAGAGTGGTTTTATCATCTGTTGTGACTCCCACCAAGTTTGTTCCTACTGAATCTATGCCTAAACCTGATGTTAGGGTACCTAAGGAAGAGGCTCTAGCTACTAGGAAGATTATGATAGATCTTAATGAAACAAAACCCAAGAAACATACTCATCCTAGAGGTAAGAAACAACATAAGCCTCAGTGGTTTTATCACTTCTGTGGTGGAGCTGGGCATACTCGCTCAAATTACTTCAAGTTGCAAGCAACTCAACAAATGTGTCTATGCCAAAAGCACAAAATCCCATGATACTTATTCATGAATTGGTAAAGGCTCTTAGCCTCTATGCTAATACTAGAGTTGATCAGAAATCTCATATGTCTAAAAACTCCAACTCTATGTTTGCATCTAAGAGAGTGTGGATGCAAAAGAATCGATCCCAATGTGTCTGTTTGACTTGGTCCTCATGCTTATTCTCTCTATCCTTTGGACCAAAATGTTTTTGCTTAAGATTTTTTTTTGCATTTCATTCATGCATTTCATTCTAGGTTTGATTAGAATGTTTTTAAGTTTTTTTAAAAAAATAAAAAATTCAAAAATACAAAAAGATTTTTTTGTATTGCACACCACTAAGTGTGTAATTGAGGTTGGCCTATGAAATTTGCATTTCATGATTGTGTACCTTGTTTAGCTTTAATAAGCTATTTTTTGCACTTTGCTAGTTTGTGCTATGTAGTGCTTAATTGTGTGAGTTGTTTATAGTCTTTGAACAAACGACCTTAATTTTGATGTCACATTCTTTTAATCATAAGAACTGAAAAATCTTAAGAGAAAGGCATAAATAACCATCTTACTACTGTTACTTGCCAATTATGAACACCTGTGTGTAAATTATAAAAGTCATGCTCAGTAACACCTGTGTGTAAATTATGAACAGCAAGATTAAACGAGGTGTTATTTTTCAAAAAAAAAAAAAAAGCAAAAGAAAATATAAAAAAAGAAAATACAAAAAAAGGCAAAAAGCGAAAAGAAACAAAATGTTTTTATATGATTGCAAGCGTGTTTTCTAGAAGATGTGAAAGTTATAGAATGTAACTCTTTAGGTGATAGTCGCTTTCAAACCAATGTGATTGATGATGTAGAAAATTTGTTTGATTATTATCTACATATCACATTTTCTATACTTTGTACACTTACTAGTTGCACACACTACACGCAAATCTTTGCTAAACTCAGTACATAAGATTGTGAGTTAACTAATGTGGCCATTTGAAATTATTCATTGTGTGATGTTTAATACATTTTTTTGGTTGGGTAGAATTTGAGGAGAAAATTTCTAAAAACTTTAGTGAAATATGTTGTTGAAAACTTTTGGAATCATTCATATGCATTTCATATCATGAAAATTGTTTTTCCAGTTGTTTTTCTATAAATTTCAAGTTTTTTTTTTTTTTTTTTAATTCTAGATTTCAGCATATTTGATCGATCCAATCTGTTTCTTGATCGATTGGAAAAGTCCATTTTTTAGGCCAAAATCCTCTGTCTCCTTCGATTCTTGTTGGATTGATCTTTGATTAGTCGAAATTTTTAAAAGCCTTCCTTCGATCGCTGCTCGATTCCCCTCGACCAATCGAAATTTGAAAATTTCGAATTCTTAAGGCTTGACAAATCAGTTTTTGTCCTTTACTCACTTTCTCTTCGATTCCTCTCGATCCCTTCCTTTTCGAATTTTTTTTTTTTTTTTTTTTTGTCTTTTTCAAGTCAAAATCTTCAAAGGTTTTGTTCTTCAACATCTGGTAAGACTCTTTTACCCTTCCTTTTTAATTAAATCACATTCTTACATGCATAATCATCAACTTTTTCAAAATTTTCGAACTTGAGATTTTTAGGGTTTTTTATGATTCTAGGTGTTTTTGATCATTTTTGTTCAATGGGTTTTTGGTCATGCGTGATATAAACATGTTTTCTCTGTTTTAATTTCAAAATTTTCATGTTTCATGAAAAATTTCGAAATTAGGGTTCATGTGGTCTTGAGGATTTGGGGTTTTTGTTCAATTGAATAAAATTAACTCTTGTAATTGATTGATTGATTAATCGTTGTAACATGTTTTCTAATTGTTGTGATGATCAATTAATCAATTCATGTGCTTTTTTTTTTTAATTAAGGTTTATGTTCTTCAAAATTTGGGGATTTTTCATAAAACTTGATTTTTTGGGTTAATTTTCAAAATTGTAAGAAAATTGAACAATTAAATGCATTAGTTCATGCATCATTGGAGTCTATACATCATGCATTCATATAGATTTTAAAGATTGCCTATATCTTGTGTTTATATCTCTCTAATGCAGTCTGACTTTGGTTTTTGTGTTTGTTTTTCTTTTTGTTTCCAACTCCCTAGATCCTAGTAATGGCCCCTAAGAAGTCTAGAAACTTTAGACCAAAGCCAAAAGTGTCTCTGGATCCTCTTCTATTTCAATTGAGGAATTTGATCAAACTAGGTTTTGTATTTTACAAAATGCTCAAAAGTTAGAGTCGTTGGTCAAATACAGGTCGATTTGGGGTGAAAGGCAAGTCAATCTAGATGAGTTAGATCCTTCTATTCGTAGAAATCTAGAGTCTAGAAGTTGGTTACCCTTGTGTTCCAACCTTATTCCTCCTCATACTACCTTGATTAGAGAATTCTATTCGAATCTCCCTACCTATTCTAATGACTCCGGTGGTCATTACTTGACTACTTGGATTCGAGGTGAAGAATTTGGGGTAACTAAGAAAATAGTGTCTGAAGCTCTTGGTATCCCTATTGTTCATAGACCTGTCTATCCATATACTGAGCCTCCTTCCATTGATAATGTCATGTCTCTTCTGTGTGGTAGATCTATTACTTGGGGTTCTGAACCAAGGCTTAACTCTCATGAGTTAACCGAGGTTATATATTTGATGTTTAGGATAGCATGTAATAACATCTTTCTATTTCTCATGTGCATACTATTCCTATAGATAGGTGTATTTTCTTGTACGCTCTTGTCACTGATGGTCCCCTTTGCTTTCCATCCCTCTTTATTCATTCCATCGTTGAGGTACATATGAACAAATCTAAGAAACAAGGTCTTTTCTTTCCAGTTTTTATCCATAGGATCTTAGACTTCTTAGAGCTAGATCCTTATCCTACCTTAGAGTCTGTTCATCCTATTGCACCTATGGGAGCTACCTTTCTTAAACGGGCGTGGTGCACAGGAAAAGCTTGCTAAAATAACGAAGAGACTGAGAGTAGAGACTACAACTGAGGATGTTCCCATTGTTCTTCCTACTAAGTACCTTTTGATCCTATAGCTGCTGTTCCTGATGTTGATGATGAGGATGATGCTGATGTTGATGTTGCTGGTCCTTCTAGATCCACCACTCCTCTCTCTCTTCGTGCCATGATGGAGATGTTTATGACAACTCAAGCAGCTCATAGACAGCTTTTGGGCGAGCTTACTTTTGAGGTTGCTGCTTTGAGAGCAGATTTTTCTGAGTGTAGGAGCTTTTTTCCACCTCCTCCACCTTCAAATCTTTAATGGTTGCCTTTGGCAATGCGTAACAAAAAAGGGGGAGTAGATACTTAGAGGAGTAGATATCTAGTTTGATGGTGATACTCTTGTACTTAGGGGGAGATGTGTTTTGTTGAGGGGGAGTTTGATTAGATTTTGGAGAGGAGATAGATTTGACTGTGATGTCTTATTCTTGTTTTGGTTCTTTTTGTTCTTGTGTTCACAAAACTTGATATGTATTGATGATACTCTATTGCTTCTGATGATTCTTTTTTATGTTTTGTGATTCCAAGTTCAGTTCTTCAATTTTTAGTTTTTGATTTATAATGTATTTTCCACACATACATTTATGGTTTATTTTTAGTGTTTCAAGAATTTACAGCTTAATTCTTTCAACAACTACTGCCTATTTTAGCAACTGATAGATAGTAGATTGTGATAGAATTGTATTAGGGCAATACTTTGTATTTAGTTCTTGAGTTGAGCAATTCATTTTTATGTATATTTTGTCATAGATTGCCAAATGGGGAGATTGTTAGGTTCTAAATATTTAGGATTAAATATTTAGGTTTCTACTTTTATGTATGTTAGCAAATCGAGATCAAAACATGTCTAAATTGGTGTTAGACATTGCTCATGTTTATTCAAGTCAAGTTTCAAGAACTGTCAAGCTGTAAGAAAATAGAAGAAAGTTTTTGTGAAGCTTGACCGATCGAAAATCAAACTCGACAGATCGAAAAATAGTAGAAAAATAGAAGGAAGTTTCTATGAAGCTCAACTGATCGAAAGAAAGGTTCGACCGATCGAAAATCTCATACTGCAGAATTTTAATCAAGCCCAAAGTTTGCAAAAATATTTAGGGTTTTGAGTGAAATACTACTAGGTAGAAAAGGAAAACCCTAACTACATTTTACAAGCCCTAGGAAGTCTTATGAGTTACTCCTGTGAAATTTGAGAGGTTACTGTACCTTTTAACTCAACAAGTACCTACCGGAGTGAGATCTAAAATCAAGAACAGGTGAAAACAAGTTGTTGCACAAAGATCAACTACTGACGGTGATTTGAAACCTTTGAGTGAGATCTCAAAATCACAAACGTGAGTGTTTGTGTTCTGCAAATTCAGATAGAAGAGTCCGTGGATTCGGAGCTGCACGTGGTTGTGTGAGTAAGTTCTACAAGAGGTAACTTTAGATTATAGGGAGAAAATCTATTATAAACTTCCATTCTATCATAATGAATTTGTTTTCCTTGAGAATAGTTAGATTAAATCCTCTCTAGATTTTTTACGTTGAAACTATTGGTTTCATTGGTTTTCCTAGATAATCATATTGCTTGTCTCATTTACTTTTCTGCACTTAGTGATATGATTGCAAGTGTTTAGCTTAGATCTGAATAATCAATCTAAGTAACTACTTGGTTAATTAATTAGGTTAAACAATCTGGCTTAAAGAGGTCTAAACAAACAAACAGATTGTGTTTTTTTGGATCATAAAGTAAAACAAGTTGACCCGAACTCGAGTAAGCTCGGGTTGGGTCAAGACCTATGCGTTGACCAAATTTTTAGCACACTGTTGTTGTTGTTGTTATTATTATTATTATTATCTTTTCTTTTTTGTTTCTTCTCACATTACAAAGTTACTTTTTGTTTTTATAATAGCGACATAATTCTTAATTTATACCAACTTTTTTTTTTTCTCAACCAAACAAATGATTATTTCATCTTTCCACTTTTCAATCGTCCCAACCAATTAGATCTCTTCTATCATTCTACTTTTCTATTCCTTCCCCCTTTTTTAAATGTTAAAGTATGATAGAGAATACAGAAGGAAAGACAATACAAGATAGAGAATAAAAGATGAAAAAAAAAATGCACGTTGCTAGCAAATATACATAAGCACTCAAGTGACATGATTTATTATTATTATTATTTTTTTTTTTTGATAAGTATTTATTATTATTATTTTATATATATATATATTGCATTTTTGCTCACATGATCTTGGTGTTTTTTGTGCATTTTTGGTTAATTGTGATATCTATTTTGCATTGTGGGCCCTTCAAAATGGCCCTTTAGAGTTTGTTTGGATACCACTTATTTACTGAAAACTGAAACCTTATTGCTGAAAACACTATAACAAAATAATTTTTTAAAGGCAAAACACTATAGCAAAACCCATAGCTGCATTTTCCAATTCTTGGTGATAACAGTACCCATGAGACCCACTAAAAAAACGCAAAACGCGAAAAACTCTGTACGCAAACGCACACTTATGTGACGGAATGAAGCTAGGACTTGGGTTGTGGGGCTTTCTAGGAAAATTAGTATAGCCACCAGTTTTTTAGCAAAGCTTTGGGCCCCTTGAGATGGCCTTCTAATTGTAATTTTGCTACTGTTGAAGTAAACATAGATATTGTTGATGTCTAATTAGCTAACCCAAACTACTCAAATAATGTTGTAGGCAATTGGCTTCCCCGATTCTCCAAGTCCAATTTAGCCACTACTTTTGTGAAGCTAACAAATGTGCAAATAACTTAACTAGGATGAGATCTTTTCAAGATTTGAATTTACTTTACATGACAGTTTACCTGCAGGCCTTGTAGATGTTTTTGAGTTTGATCTCATTGGTTTGTACTTTAATAGGCATTGTCCTAAAACCTTATTTGTCCCTTAGTTTCTTTTATGAATTATCCTTTTAACCAATATATATATTGCATTTTAAAACTAAACGAGAGGGCATGTATACTCTATCTACTCGGACAAATCTGAAAAATAAAATAAAATAAATCTGAAAAAAAAGGTGTCCTGGTAGCGGTAGAGTGTGGGGGTCTGTAAACAAGGAGACTGATATGAAACTTGATTCAGACTTTCAACCGCAAGAATATGAAGCCATACTGATTAGGCGAAAGAGAAGCACAGCTACAAGTCGTTTAGACTATATTTTCTGTTACTTGATTTGGTGTCAGATGTCTGTAAATTATTGGTTGATTATTTTCAGTCTGTTTCTAGTTTGTTATCGCTTCTCTGTTCCGCTAAATAAGAACAATGCCTTTGTATATTAACAATGCATATGTGAAAGTGAAATCATTCTCTCTTTTCTCAATTCACCATTGTTGAACTCCAAGCATTCCACAATAACTTCAACAAACTTCAAGGTTTTCTAACATAAATTATCATAGATAATTTTCGTCAAAGTCTACACGCACTCTATGACAAGAGCATGTAAATTTTTATTAGATACCTCCTCCTTTAATTTAATCTTTTATTTTGTTCTTCTCACTTTTGAGAGTAGTTCAATTCTTTACACTTCTCTAATTTCCCTTAAAAAAATAGTCATAATTATGAATTTTCAGTTCATTATCAACCTGTTGTCAATTCCTTACAATGAATTTTTTCATTGCAATGAATTGACAACAAGTTGATAATGAACTGAAAATTCATAATTATGACTATTTTTTAAGGGAAATTAGAGAATTATAAAGAATTGAACTACTCTCAAAAGTGAGAAGAAAAGATTAAATTAAATAAAAAGGGAGAAAGTTCTTTCCCCCTTTATGTCTGAAATAGTTCATAATTCCTCATTTATCTTAAAAACCAATCAATTTTCCTTTCTCTATGTTTGGGACATGCGCAAATATTCAAATTATTTACTTTTTAAGTTAAATCTAACACAAGCTAAAGTTTTTTTTTTTTTGAGAATCCAGACCCGAGAATGAGAAGGTGGAAAGTGAAAATAAAATTTGGCAAAGTTGCGCACTACAAAAAAAGAGTTCTATAGCCACGTTTTTAAAATGCGGCTATAGGTCAAAAAAACGTGACTATAGAACGATTTGGCCTATAACCGCGTTTTTTTAGGGCGCGTTTTCAAATGTGTAGCCTAAACCCCGTGAATATAGGCCTGGGGGGTCTATGGCCTCACTTTTTCAAACGCGGCCTAAGACCAGGACCTATGACCGCGTTTAAAACGTGGCCTAAGGTGAAAGCTATAACCGCATTTAAAACGTGGCTATAGAATCGGACCAATGGCCACGTTTAAAACGTGGCTATAGGTGAAAACTATAGTCGCGTTTAAAACGTGGCTATAGGATCGGACCAATGATGAAAGCTATAACCGCATTTAAAACATGGCTATAGGTGACAACTATAGCCGCATTTTTTAAATGTGGCTATAAGACATTTTTAGCCACGTTTAAAAACACGACTATAGCCCTTTTTTTTTTCCCCTAGGCCAGATGACAGTAGCAAAGGACCTCCACACCTGAGTACAATCACCACAAACCAAGCCCTCATTATACACTTTTAATCTTTGCATTAGTCTCACATTTACTGTAAAAACTCCGAAAGTACATACATAGTAATATCTCTTGCAAAGATAAAATGCAAGAGAGAAGGGCAATTAACTCACAGTGCACTTTAGATAAAATTTGTGGTGAGGACTATAAAATGACATGCCAAGTTTCTTAATTCAAGTTTCTTGATTAGTATCTAATCCATCCTACATGGCAGATGTTAGGCATATATTTTGCTACAACATAGTGTACAAATGCATAATTAAGATTTTGGCAAATAGGTTGAAATAGGTTGAAAGGTATAGTGGTAGACTTAAACTTTTAATGAGAAATTGAGCATTACCTTCTAAAGACAGAATCCTCCCAATGTTTCTATTGACGTATCTACACCATTAAAACATATTATAGGACAAAATTGAATCCAAGGTTAAAGAATAAAAATTCTTGGTTATAATTAAAAAAAGGAAACAATAGACGGATAATTATAATAATAGGGGCAACTAACCTTTGTCACATGCACAACAGCTAACACAAAGATAAATATGTGAAGATGATGCAAATTCATCTATTCCTAGGCTGTAATTCATCTACTCCTAGGCTGTAATGACAATGTGAGCTTTGTACACTGGAGGAGGTTTTCCCTTGGATACATGCTGCATATTAGTGTCATTTGAGCCACAATCAACAGTTTTTGTTGGCTACTTCTAGGTTGAAATTTAAGATACAATCTAACCCCCCCCCCCCTAAAAAAATAAAAGTATAAGCAAGAAGGCTCACTTGTATGACTCTTTGGCATAGGACTGTATGCATCAAGTTTTGGTTATTTTATTATTTAGACAGCAATTGATCACCACAACTGTTGGTTATTTTATTATTTAGACACTCCTGGAGAAGTGGAAAGCACTGACTACCATGGAGTCAACTTTTTATCAGCAGTGTAGACAGTGAAACTTTTTTTTTTTGCTGAATGTATTTTTTTATTTTTTTGATAGGTTTTTTTTGTTGAATATAGACAGTGAAACTTAAAACTCATGGAAATGCTTGTATATATATTATAGGGACTAATTTCATGAAGGTATATTCAAAAACTATGTACATATTCATGTGCATCCAATCATGTTAATTACCAGAGTTCCTGCCCAAGCCCATATATAGTTGGCATGGCCTACAAGGGCGTACAAGCACGAAAGGGACGGGTCATGATGGGGACTGAGTGACAGACATACCCAATTTATTCATCAACTGTAGCTCTACTCCTCCGTCCATTCCTTGAAAAACACAAATCAGCCATATGGTTATTTATTTTTGTCTCGTACTCTTATTCTTTTTTCTTTTCTTTTTTTGATAGGCGTACTCTTAATCTTATTGTACCAGCAAATACCTACCTTTGCTTTGAAGAAGTAAATACTATAGAATTTACATTTACCAAAAGAAAAAAGGAAGTAAATAGATTATGTACTCTATCAGACTTTTGTGGCACAGTTATTTCGCCATGCCATGAGTGATATTAAACAACAGGAGTCACTGTAAAAAGCATAGAATTTGAATCATATCATGTGGTAGCATATGGGACTAGATCTTCTTTGTTCACCATGCCCATCAAACTTAAAAACATAAGGATAATAAACTATTCGATTCTATACCTATAAGATACCAAAAGTTTACATTTTCCCATTATTGTATTTTATTTTTTTTGTTCGTTTGTTTGTGTGTGGGGGAATGAAATGGCAAGATATTCTTGCTAGATTTATGGTACAATAATTGAGGTCCCTAACTTTGGAATATGTTAAAAATGCTATTCTTTATAATGCTTATTCAAATTTAAATTAAACTATAAAATACTAAAGACCCTATATTCTAATTGAAGTATATAGCCTGTGATTCTGTGATTCTGGCCTTTTAAATCTACTTTTGCCAGAAAGTGCAGCTACTTTGGCCAGTTCTTCATTCACTTAGGCCCGACACCGAAGTTTCTGTTGACTTTGGTAACTCTCTCTAATGGTTTCTATAATCAGTATGAAAATAACATTCTCATGTAAGAAACCAACTGATTGATTACATTTCGTACGTGCACAACATTTTACTCAATTAAAGTCTTGATTTGGTAATCAGAATCACACTTTTCTTGACACAATACTGAGCCAAATTTGTGCCATAGACTAACATGTCCAGAATTGGATGAAAATCAATGGTGTGATGAGATTTTGTTTGCTAATCTGATACGTCAAATCGGTTGGTGAAACTCAAATCCAAATCCCCATCTGGAAAATTGTATCTTTTTTGACATTGAGAGCTACTTCTTGATGGTATTGCATGTGGCTCTTCAACTCTCATAGGTTGCTGACAGATTTTAATTTCAACCAAATGGGCCACAGTTAATATAGATCAGTGTTTTATAAAGGCACTCACATGATGGAGATATTATTTTTTTAGATTCACAACTCTATTGGGAAAAGGGACAGTTGTTTTTCACTCACCTCACCGGCACCAACAGGGTTTGGTAAATGGAGGTTTGGACCCTAGCTAGTTTTGTACCATTCTTTTGTCACATTGTAACCAGCTACACACACTCCCTTTGTAGTAAACTAGCTAGTTTAACAGTGGGGCCATCATGCATGGCTTGAATTAGATCACATAACTCCTTTGTAATAAATTACCTCATTTATGTGTACTTTTGTGGGTCCTAGTATTAGCTGTGAATCACAAATGTTCAATTAAAGTCACTACCACCCACTTGCCTTAAGACTTAAAGAGAATCAGAAATTGCCTGTCTGCTCTTGTGCCATCAAAACTTTTAAAAGGGAAAAAAGCCAAAACCCTCACCAAAAAGGGAGGGAAGGAAAATTACTAACTAGGAAGACACAGATTATACATCATTGTTATCACATCCAAGTGGAGACTGCTGTGTAAACCTTTTTGCATTTTTTGACTTAGCCCTCAATTATTATAATAGAGTAGCTTAATGAAATTACATGTTTCAATACATCAACTTTTAACTTTAGGTCAGTGTTGCATTTTAAGATGGTAGTGTACTACATAGCATTGAAACATACTGACCTACTTTCCTTCTCTCCTTTACTATTGGTTACTAAGAGCATTCTCATCAAAGAATGCAAATATTTTAGCATTTAACATCTTAAAACCCTACTTTATCTATTTTAACATACCACTTTACAATACACCCAATATCAAAAGTTTTATATTTTTTACCACTTCATTAAAATATTATTTCTTTATTATTTTTTAATTCTTTTTTATTCTCAATCTATCTCTTCCTCTCTCTTCCTCTCTGTATGTCTTCTCTCAAACCCACTGCCCACACCCACTGCCATAGCCACCAAAATCACAAACAAAAACAAACCCAAAATCAAATCACAAACCCAAACCCAAACCCAAAACCAAACCATAAAACTCATACCCACCCACCATCAACCACCACCGGTCCACCGCAAAAAACCATCATTTTCGTTGTCCTTTATGTTTGGTTTATGGTTGTAGACTTGTTAATATGGTTTATCTTTCCATTTAACTCAGTCACCAAATAATTTGTATATGTCATTGAGCTGAGAATAAAGTTTAAAAAATCCTAGCATAATCAATCCATATGACCAGAAAAGCTTTTGCAGACCCAACTCCTTATATCAATTATAAATGCCCTACAAAAAGCATTATTCCTAAAAGTAGCACTGCTATAAATCATCATCTCAGACATTGCATAGCCTTTTATCAATGTTAAAGCATTATTCTCAATAGTTCAATAAAAGTGCTATAAATTATTCCTAAGCTTTTGATTCTACAACATTCCTAGGACTTGCAGTGCAATTTTGGGCATGGTTCAGGTTTTTTGGCAGTAAGCATGCCTCAATACAGTTGTGCTGCAGCAGCACTAACCTGGACCACAAAAGAGAAGGGAGAAAAAAAAAAATCTAATGATTATCAACTTTAACTTGCAGCTGTGTTCTCAATCAAGGTTTTTGTTTTTATTTTTTATTTATATATTTTTTAAAGAACTTTGATTGTAGACCAACACTGCTTCTAACTTTGGGTGCTTGGTCACAGACTCCACCTCCCTTTACTATACACAAATCTCTGCCACCCCAATTAGCCAATTTCCTTCACCCGCAACATGGCTGGTATCGCAGAATGTAGGCAATCTAGCTTCATTTGTTTTTTACTTTGATTTTTTTACCCTAACACGTCAAAATGTGCTTTATAAAATGATTTTTGAAATAGATTTCGTGTCTAAAATATTCTATATGACAATTAGTGACAACCCAACAATCTCAAAGAAAAAAAAAAATAGAAGGAACATACCATCCTCATCCATGCTTCATTTTCTGAATGGAATCGTTTCGGTATATCTAGCATTATCCGTTTAGTTTCATCATTAGGTCGCATCTGCCAAAGTTCCTCAGCTACATTCTCTCGCATGAAAGACTCGGTACATCGAAAACTATGTGACTGTCAAAAATATATATACTATAATTAAACAATAAAACAAAACACCAACAATGTCCTTCAAACAAAGAAAAGAAAAACTTAGAATCTTCAAATGATACAAGCTTGGCGTAGAAACTAGAATGCACTAGAACACACTTGGTATTTGTTAAGCTACATTCAAAGTAAGCAATAGAATCAAGATCTCACCAACCCCCTCTTTTCTTTTCTTTTTTCTAAGGCAACTACAAAAAATTCATAAATCAAAGTAAGCATATAGAAAACACTACTTGCTCTTACAAATTAAAATACATGTAACTTTTGCTTTCAAAAGAACAAGAAGTAATTTTCAAAGAACATCAACCAAAATCACACCTCATGCCTTCAACACAGAATATAGAAAAAACATAGTTACAGAAATAGGAGAAGCAAATTCCACTTACCCTGTAGCACTGGAGGAAGCAGTATAGTGAATTGCAACGAGGGCATGTATATTATGTTAATTGCTTCTGGCACCTACCGGGTGAGAGAATGATGAATAGATATAATGAACTACTCAAATAACCTCAAATTAAATATAAAAACTTGAAACTTTACAAATACAATAAGAGCATAATATAATTCAATAAAAGTAAGCCATACAAACTTATGTCATGCATAAGCAGTGGTAACAGATAGTTTATAGAGCATATGCATATAAAAATAGGATTTGTTTAACTTTAGCATATATTTCACTATGCATCAAAACTAATACCGATCTGCTAATTGCATTTGAATAAAAAATTAAGCTATAACATTTTTTTATAAAGAAAGAAAAGAAGAGACAGTTTGGGGAGGAACATACACATGGCAAATTATCCGGGAAAGAGGGTTCAATGGGGATGAGTTGGATGATTTATCAGAGGTGAGGATCGTCCTGTCCATGACTAAAAGCTTACTGAGACTTAGTACCAGTGAGACCAGTTGCTTGGTTTGGATGGTTCTCTCAATTCAGCTTTGAAAGCCCTTAGAAATTGCAGTTGGTAGAGCAGAAGAGTCTCACAGGTCCAACTTTTAAGTTAGAATCCACCTGACTCAATTAATTGATTGTACCTGGAAAGAAAAGCACCAAGGGTTGGTGTGAGTGGCAAGACTAGTTTTGGTTTAAAAAAGTAAAAATCATTATTAATGACAATGTAAGCTAAAGAACATTAAAATCATCCCAAAAAAAAAATGATGAATTTGACATAATGCAGTTTACACCCTCTGCATCTCTACTAGCTGAATGTATGTGTATAATCTATATATTATACATGCTAGCCTCTTCACACAAGTGCACATGTAGAGACTCTAAAAGAAAATTTAGAAAGTTCCAAATTTTGCAAATCATTGAATCTGTTAAAAGCATTAAAGGTGATCATTGCAATAAAATAAAATAAAAAATAAAAAATGATAGAGATTGATTAAAAACAAATCTCTTTATTTATTTATTTTTGGCCTATCCGTACACAATCTCAGTTATGGACACAAGCAACCTACCAACAGAAGCGTCAGGCCAAGAGGGGCAAGAAGTAGCAACATATCACATCTAAAGATGACAGTAGCAAAAATCTGATAATTAAAAAATAGAGAATCATAATAAGATTTATGCAATTTAGATCATAAAAAGATTCTACTTGTAAGAAATAAAAGAAAAAATATTGAATTAAATGTCAGAACAGAAATATCAGTGTGTGTATATATATATATATATATATATATAATATCAGGGGTGGATCCAAGGTGGGGACTATTGCTCCCCCTGACTCCTCCCAAAATTTCTTATAGGTACTGTTGCTCTAGTATATAGGAGCCCCTCTTAAAAGCTCTGCCCCCTGACATAGGGAAAAAGAAAGGCAGTGCGAATGAGAAGAAAACTACTCTGGCACCACCAAAAAAAAAAAAGGGGAAAAAGCTTCTCTGACGCACAGTAACACACCCAACAGTTATGTTTTGTTTTGGTCCAAGGATTTTAGCTTTTAAATATTCACAGAATCACAGCACTTATTTAGCTAAAAAATAGTCTCATGGCACTTTTATTGTTTATCCTTTTTCACTTCTTTTTTATGTTTCCAAGGCATTTCAATTGATGGCTTTATTTTTATACAATATATATATATATATATATTTAAATACTTGATGTCTTTGTACAATGCTAAAACCCCACTCCCCCTTTCAGGGCAAAAACATATTTACTCTTCCATAAAGGCCTCTTTAGCCATTTACTTATCAAAAAATATGAAAAGATAATTACCCCTTTAGCCTGCCATAACCGCAACCTTTGTAAAACATAAAAGGGATAACTTCCAGTCAACAATCACTCTTTGATTTCTTCGCTCACCTTTGCTAAATTTTGAAAAATTCCTGGAGATCACTTGGGCTTTATTCAACTATTTGACAAGGTCTATTACAACTTGATTATTTCTTAGTGCATGCCATCACAATTAGACATTGCCAAAGAGACAAACAATAACCCTAATTTATTTTGCAAAGTGGTATGATGATGGCATTGTTCTCCAAAGTTCACGAAATGAAGCAATAGGATATGTATAGTTTTCAATTATGAAGAACACAGAAAGAAAGCAGAAATAGGCAATGAATTTCAGAATGGCTTGCATTTAATCTAACTATAAACCTCAATGCACAAGATTTTGTTAAGTATAATAGAGCTAAGTATGTAAGAGCTAGTGACATTTAGTACAATTAGAACTGTGTAATCTGAATTGATAGTAAATAGGGCATATACCAAACAGTTCAAAGCTGCGAAAAAATTCGCCTTTAGCCAATATCCATATGCCAAGTTGACTACAACAGATAAGTATAAAAGAAAATTACTGCCAACTCACATGACATACTCATCAATATTTTAAAATTTAAAATTAAAAATAATATTAAAATAAAAAACCCTTTATCAGCAACAAACATCCTCTTGTAAGAGCAACAGTCAGCTTTACTTTACAATGAGAACATGGTAATGCATCACATACCAGGCATACCATCCCTATTTGTGATATAATAATGCAGAAAACATATAAAAGAATTAAAGTGATAATCTCAGTCTTTCTCTAATCTCTCCAATTAGGCCACCAACGTAACAAATCCTAAAAAAAGGCAATTGCATGACGCACAATGCAGAGGGAATTAAAAGAGAGAGAGAAGATGAAGAAGAAAAGTACTAAAAAAACCTTATAATTAAGGTGTCCCCGTCTCAAAGATGCATCACATGAGGGTTCAATTCAAACATACAAGATGTTTCACTTGTGGCTTAGAGACAAA
>JARYZH020002031.1:0-19517 GCA_030021035.2 Notholithocarpus densiflorus | reverse complement strand
TCTCTCTCTCTCTCTCTCTCTCTCTCTCTCTCTCTCTCTCTCTCTCTATATATATATATATTAGTTTTAGTAGTCATAACAATGAGATTAATCTATAACTAAGCTATATAGTTTAGCTACAAAATTTAATTGTAGTCTAAGCCTATAACCTTACTTAATAAAATAAACATTACTTCATATTTTGAAAATCTAACCGTTGAATTGCATATTCTTGCACTCTTAATACACATGTTAAATTTTGTATCAATCAGATATTATTTACTATATGATTTATAAGCTTATATTTTATGCATAATTTTAAACTACAAAAACTTGCCATTTAAACAACTTATTGATAACATAACTATTGATCTTTAATTTTCTAGAAATTTTGCAAGCATGAACGATATAAGAAAAAGATGTAATCCAATGGTAAATTTGTCAAAATTTACCTCCAATAAAAAGATATTGAATATAGTTGTAGCCTTGGCTACAACTAATTTTGTAGCTAAACTTTATCCATATTCAAATAGCCCACTTTTTTATATATAGAAATATTCTACGTTTGGGATCATTTTTTTTTTCATTATTCTTATCATCATCTTATTAACTTTTAGTAACGGTTTTTTTTTTTTTTTTTTTTTAACAGTTTTACCCCACTATATAGATATAGATGAAAAACTTTTTAAAACATAAGCTTATAAACATATTAATATCATCCTTCCTTTTCTTCCATTCCACCTCCTCAACCTCACCCAGCCTACTCCCAACTTCCTTTGCTACTTGAGGAGAAATCATATCAAACGGTGCACCCTATATTTGGACCTAGAGCGAAGCAGTTTCCATTTGAATATTTCCCACAGTCATGCCTTTCTTCCATCGTTGCAATAGTAATAGCTGATTATCAAAGGACCAGGGACCTCCTCTCAAAATCCGAGTCATATCAAACTCTGATTGGAATTTGAAGTGAAAGAGATTCGGCCCCACTTCTAAAATCTGCATAGACTCATTCAATCCCCACGCTCGCCTTATTGTATTCTTCGCCGCCATTTTGTTAAAAGACTTACATGTAAGGAATTTCCCAATCAAACTCAGATTGCAACTCTCAATAGCTTCCAACCTTCCATCATCTGAAATGGCAATAGTTTCTTCCTCTTCAATTGTTAACTTCATCTTCTCCAAACTATCTGCCACATTATCCTCAATTTTGTGTCAAGAAAACTAAAGAATTACCCTTCGCACAAAGCCAAGGGAGGGAACACTCATGCTAAAACGAGAGGGAGAGCTCCACTAAAGGGAGAGAAGTTAAAATATTAAATATATAAAGTAGAATATTTATTTAGCATTCTAGGGGATTAGAATTTTGGTTTCACACTAATTGTTCTTATTTGACTATATACAGTGTGAGTCCAGTGCCCTTCTCCGAATAAGGTTATTTCGTTAACAAATGCTTACATAGATATTCAAGCCACATCATCTCAATAACCCCTACGATCCTACCTATCTTAATGTCTGTTAACCCCGTTTGAGTGAATTCAAAATTTAGATTGGAATTGAACGGGAATGTGAAAATTGTCAGTATTTTTAAAAGGCGAAACTACACTATTAGTCCCTAAAGTTTATCCTATGCGCGTAATTGGTCTCTTAAGTTTTAAGTGAGCATAATTGGTCCCTCAAGTTTTCAAAATGAGCAATATGAATTCTTTGGTTAACTTCTATTAACGGTGTTACTTACATGACTAACGGAATAGTGACCTGGCATTTTTTTAAATGATGTGGCATTTATTTTTATTAAATACCTTCAATGGTTATTGAATTAGATTTAGATCATCCCCAAATAGGCAAATACAATTGTCCAGCCACACTATTCAAAGTTGTCACATTCCATATATTATTACACACACCGGTTATATTCGGAATCTTCAACTCATAAATACTCTGTTCCAACTCAGACCTCCCACTTTACTTTCTCACTCTCTTTGAGTTCCAAATCGCGGGCCACATTTCTGTCAACCCATCACCGGAACCCGACCCGAGAAATCATTGGACCATCCACCACCAAATATGGATGACCATGGTGGTGCATAATGGATGGGGCCACCTTTTACAGCCGCATTGTTTGGGAGTCTCTTGCCAATGAAATTGTGGGACCCACTACCCCACTTCATCCAAACATGGGTCCGCAACTACATTGGTGGAACTTCAGTCTAATTACTCTTTGGTGGAACTTTAGTCTACCTACTCTCTGGCTTCCTCTGGTGTTTTTGCAAAGCTCGCAAATCTCTTCGAGCTTGTACACCGGAGTCACCTTGTCTTCATCCGACGTGGCACCGTCAATCATTCTAAAACAATTGCATAAAGGTTGCACCGTCGAACAATAAAGTTTTTCTTTAAGACAATTGCAATTGTCTTAATCAGATTAAAGCCAGGGCACATAATCGACGGTGTTGGATAAAGTTTTTCTAAAACAATTGCACCGTCGAAATAAAGTTTTTCTTTCCAGTACATTGACATTGTCATGGCATCGTCGATCATTTTTGTACTGGGTTAGGATAAAGATTTGAATTAGAATGGTCTAATTTTTTTCTTATGTGAAAATTTAATTTTTTAATAAAAATGAATGTTACATCATTTAAAAAATGTCAGATTATTGTTTTGTTAGCCACGTAAGTAACACTATTAATGGAAGTTAACCGAATGACTTATATTGCTCATTTTGAAAACTTGAGGGATTAATTACGCTCACTTGAAATTTGAGGGATGAATTGCGCATAAAGGGTAAATAATATAGTTTCGCCTTTTTAAAAACTCAAAACTTTTCAGATTTCATTTTTCATTTTCCTGAAACATTCCTTCTACATCAAAGTACCTCTGTCCAAGACTCCAAGAGCCTATTTGTGATTGCTTCCTGGTAGTGAAATCCAACCCTAATTTTGGTCGATCCCTCTATAATTATGGCTTCCATCTTTTCAAGTCATTGCACCGTCGAAGAGATCTTCAAGGACAACGCCGCTCGAAAGCTCTGCCCCCACGTAAGGTCCCTAGTCCCTATCAAATCATTGAAGCATCTCCACAATTTATGGAAGTTTGACTTGAGGAAAGGAGCCTTCGTATATAATTTTGAGTTTAATTTCTAGCATAAACATGAGAAGAATGCAGATTTGATGTGTCTATCTCTTACAAGAAGATTTTTGTTGCTTAAATTATTGACTTATTTAGTTTCCAGGTATTACAAAAAATCAATTTAGTGGAGGCTCAAAAGGGAAAGCCAAAATGTTTTTACAAGGTTTGAGGTTGTCTATTGGGGAAAGAGAAAATGTTCTATTACTTTCTTGTTTTCTCGCTTGGCTTATTTTTTTATTGTTAATTTGTTTCATACTTCCACAGTGCTTGCAACTTTTTAGATGAATGAGGAAAGGCTTACACATCGACTAGCTTGGTTGAAATACTGACATTGGACATCTTTGATGATTTTATTGGTTCAGATCATAAAACCTATAGAATTTAGGGTATGGCTTCTGTCTAGTGTCCTGTGACACTAAATCCGTTGCGATCATGACATGTGTCCATTTTCAGACACGTGTCATAATCGCAATGGGTCCAGTGCACTGGAGGCATTGGATAGAAGTCATGCCCAAGAATTTATAGTGACATTTTTTTTTTGTTGCTGCAGTAGAGTCTTTGGAAAAGAGTAAAAGAAGTTCCTTAATTACAATTATACCATAAGATTTATATTCAATGTAAGGATTTTTTTAAAAAATTCTTACATGAACTCATTTGTTTTACCTTTATTGGTTTGGCTCATTTGTCATTTGTTATGGGCTACTTAATTAATACATTGATTTCCCCTTTCAGGAAGATGAAAAAAAAACTTAACAATGTTGCTGAGAATCGCTACACAACATATTTATATGGTTTTGCTCTAGTGTATGTCCAGAGGATGGAAGATGTGTTTTGGATGTGGGGTTGTGGCTGCATTTTACCATGATAAGTAGTTTAGTTTCTTAAACATTTGTATTTGATCTGGTTTGTATAATTTTTCATTGGTCTTAAAAAGTACTATTCATTACTTGTCCTTTGAATTGCTCTAATTTGGGCATCAATGCTAATTGTCTCTACAAGTAAAAATTCATGAATATTAATTAAAAAGAAATGGCACATGGTTGCTAAAATTAATATGCGAGTGACATCAACTCCAATGGAACAAAACAAGAGATGCTTATGCATTGTTGCATTTGCTTCTTGTTCAAATTTATTCTACATCAATAAAACCCAAAAAACCATTTTAATTTACACTATACAAAAATCCATAGTTATGATTAAGTTGTATTTTTCTCCAACACCTCATATGCAAAATTATAAAACACATGAACAAATGTAAATAGAAAAAGGAAATTATGCTCTTACAAGTACCTCATTCAGGCCAAACCATATATTTCCCCCTTTTAAACCCCCTTTCCATAGCCCCAACACAACTGTAAACACCTCATTTTGTTCTGACCTATATCCAAGCCCCTCGGTCCCAATAATGAGAAATCAAATCGCTACCAAAATGATCAGTGTCGTGTGTGGAACCCAATGATTTAATAAAGCCCAAAATGTGACCCAAGAAGCCAAGTCTAAGCCCAAAATTCATTTTCTAGCTCAACATCCATTTAAAAGCCCATTTTTCAAAAGGCTTACAAAGAGTGCTTACGCGTGTGTATGGATGCGTACGCACTCTTTTGGTCAGAAGCCTAAAAGAGCAAGGCTACCATTAGAAGGACAATGATAGGAGGACCTCGAGGACAAGGTCTTTTAAGGGGGAAGGATTGATAGGAGCTGTGGTGTGGAGATGTGTGGTGATAGGAGCTGGCCTTAGCTGAAGTGATAAGTACTGGTAGTTAGTTGCAGTGGCAGTTAGCCTTGGTTGCTGAGTTGGCATTGTATTCAGTTGACTGTTAGGATTAGATAGTTAGTTAATACCTGTTGTAACAGATTGGGGACTTGTAATTGGGAAGGGAATTGTACTATAAGAAGCTATAGCTAATTGTAAAGAATCATATCAGAAATGTTAAGCAAATTTCTCTGTTTCTCAATCTCTTAGTTCCTATTTCTCTATTTTTACTTCTTACTTCCAAGGAGGCCTAGTTCCCTCAAAGAACTACTTCAATTCCATAAGAACCATTGGATTCTTATCAGACAAAGACATAGGTCCCTAATAACTTTCGTATTAGAAGGAAGTGCAATATCTCGTTTTACATATGGAGGTATCAAGCTCATCTGCAAAACAACACTTGAGTAAACAGTTGCTTAATTAAAAGCACAGCACACTATCTCACAGAACATGTTTACAAATATTATTTACCACCTTGAACAACAAAGAAAACAAGAAAGCCCATAAGCTTCATGTTTTATATCAATTACAAGTCCATCAAATTATTTATTTCAGCAAGGGAAATATATCATGTGCTTGATACCTGATAACAGGCAGAAGCACAATTACCACGCTGTGGCACGCAATTTCATACCTTGCAGTCTACTTGTGAAATATTTTTTATGCTTGAATCCAGTTCTTGCATATATTTGAATTTAGTTGTAATTGGATATTGATTCATTTTCTTGGGATGGATATACTGTGCGTTAATGATTCCAAGTTGCTCAAAGAGAATAATTTGTTATGGATTAAGGAAATACAAAACAAGTTCCTATGTGACAACTTCTTAATTTCAATTAATGTCAACTTTGCATAGAGATTATTAACGTTGAATGGAAGTTGAGGGGATTTATTTTGCCGAATTTCATAGACTATCAAAAGTACTAAATATCACAACCTTAAACAGAAAAGTCTGAACATAGCTAACTAGCCATGGAATCATAGGATTTGTTCCATACGATCATCAAAAGAGAAGATAAACAAGAATAAAAACATTGAAGATGACATAAATACTTTTGTTCACATATACATTGGGATACAATGGATGCATCAAAAGTAAGTTTTAGTACTTATGGAGAGAGAGAGAGAGAGAGAGAGATTCCAAAACAAAGAAAAAATAAAGAAGATGTCATATAAAGATTAAGAAAAAGAAAACTCTGAAAACACTATGAAAGTCTACAACCTGGTTAAATGTAAAACTCCATGTATGTTGAATAAAATACATTTGTAATTTCTTACTAGTTATAATTTATAGTGTAATAACTCTGGTGCATGTTGAAAGAGGATAGGGAACATAGCATAACAGAAAGCAAAAAATGGCACACCTGTAATATGAAACTGTAAGGAGATCCTAGTCTGCAAAAGTTGAGCCAAAGCTGTATCCTACAAGATATATTGAATGTAAATATGTGTTTACACAATTCTGTGGATAGAAAGAGATAAAAAAAATCTTTTGATACTTGACAGAACGGAAAAGGGTATCCAAAAAATCACAATGGCAGACATCAATGACCTAACCATAAAACTACATTGGAGATTATATATATATATATATATATATATAAATATATATATATATATATATATATCAAATGTCTTTCATTCAAAAAGATGATTACCAAATACAGGTCTTCCTTGACAGTGCCCACCAGCATTTGCTAATCCAGATGCTCTGCTCTGCACATCTCCTAATATATGTTCCAAATAAGTTGTCCTCTACAAAGCAAAAAGTTTAAAACCATAAATGATAAAGAACACAAACGCACAAACAAAAGATAAAAGTCCCTTTTACCTAAACATTTTAGTAAGCTATTTGCAACTTAGTTGATGGAAATACTAACCATTAGAATATATGAAATTCATAAAGAGAGAGACAGTATTGGGAGAGAAGAGAAGAGACAGAATGCAACAATTACTTGGTTCGGCCTAGAGGCCAACATCCACAAAGAAATTCCTTTGATGGCACACTATACAGAATCCGGTGACACAATGAATCCAAATGGGGTATATATATAGGAGGCTAAACCCTTAACTAACCATACAATAAACCGTGGTTAATTGACTTTGTAGTACCAAGCAGTATTATTTGCTTGCACACCAAGAACTGGGCTTGATACCTTTAACATCCCCTCAAATTCAAGGTGGAAACTTGAAAACAACTTGAGTTTGGAAAGTGAACTCATGATGATGCCTAGAAGAAGATGACCATGAATGACCTACATGGATGAAGAATGGATCATGTAGAATGAACATGCAACTTGTTGACAATGATAGCGAACAATGAAGATAGATGAATGCCAATAAGATAATAAGGGCCTAAGAAGACTACATCAGTGACCAAGGAGGGACCGCTCAACAAAGAATGGCGTTATAATGAAGCAAGTGAATGATTTGACCGATGCATAATTTGTGTGATTGGGGGCCTCAACGAGAAACTGGACCCCAAAATCAAAATTTACGGGAGAAACAAGCATGACACATCCAATTTGAAAACTCAAGTCTAGTCATATACGAATACGACCTACTTTGGTAAGTAAATAATGATTTTATTAGAAAGAGGAAAATGCTCTGGTACACTAGAGTAGCTCCTAAAGTTTAAAAATTGTATAGAAGAAGTGAAATGAACACTGCCTAAGGCAAACATCCAATCATACAAAGTTCTCATGAATAACTGCTTCCTAATTAAGGCTATGATAATGATAATTGTTTATGACAAAACTACAGAAGTATGAAAAAAGAGATGGAGAACTTGGGCAATGTCAACATTGTGATCAGAATGTGACATAAAGAAAAGTAGCGGAAGCGAACGTCGTCTTCATCGTGGTCTGTCATTAGAGTTTCTTCGTGTGTGTTTGTGAGAGAGAGAGTGAGAATAGGGACTGTAAAAATTTTGGTCGGTTTTTTTTATTTTTTATTTTTTTGGGATATTGGCGGGGACGTTTTGGGAAAGACATGAACTCTAAATTAGGAGTGCGCTTTTACGTCGTTGTTTGATATAAAACCGCTATTTGTGTTTGCGCTTTTGTGAAGAAGCATTAATTTCAGAGATCAAAATTCAAAGTTCGAAAAAGTGGAACACAAATTTTTCAAAACTTTTTGTTACAATTATGATATGGCAAAATGTGAGTGACATAGAAAATTTGTTAGGATTATGTGAAAGTAACAAGTAGTCAATCACAGTATGTCATATAGGATAATTGTAGTAAAAGTTGTGATTTATTATGTTGTATTAGAATTACTCTGAAGCATAAAAGCTTTTTTTTTTTATATGTAGTTTGTTTTTAATGATTTTTTGAAAGTGAATTGTTTAAAAAAAAATAGGGTTTAAATATATAAAAAAGTGTTTTTTTTTTAAAATTAATTAATTACAAACTTAGGTGAAGGAATTAATTACTAAGAAAAGCACTAATTCATGCTTTTAAAATAATTAACGGTCACACAACACAATATCTACTAATCATACCTCAGTGGGTTTTTGGCTTGTTATAATAATGAAATTTTGGAGGAAATGATTAACAGGGAAAAACCAATAACAAAATTGAAGGAAGTGTTCTTAATTTTAATAAATTGATCAGTGGGAAAATTTTCTTGTTTAAATATATAATTACTTTTCTTTTTAAAAAATGATGAATATAATTACTTAACCATAATTTTAACTCCATCTTGCATCATATTAAGAGACTTAAAAGTATCTGTTACTGTGCTATATGCAAAATTCACATCCAAGAATAATAATTTACACAGTAGAAAATAATCAGATTATACTTTTTAACAATATTTTAGTATATGTAACAACTGAAAGAGTACAATCTATCCACACAAAAAAAACTGAAAGAGTGCAAGGTTTTGGAGGTAAGTAGGCGCAACAAAGAGGATGGCACAACCGTACAACACTACAACTAGTAATTAACATGAATGAGGCCTAATTCCTAGGCATGAGATCGTTTATTGGTGTGTAAGAGACAATTGAAGAGTTTAGGTCCCTCCAATTCCAATTGGAATTGACAAGATTCAGTCCAAAATCTAATAAGACAGGGATTTATATTGTCACTTTCACACTACCAAATACGGTACAATTGTATTTTCCTTTTTTCTTTTTTTTCCCCATACGTTGTTGAATAAAAAACATGTCGTGGACTCGTGACCGCCACACGGCCCACACCCCTCCCTTTACTACACACACCGCCGTCTTGGGCAGGCTTTCAAACATAACACTATTTCAAAGATATATATTTATGTCATATATTATGCATTCTCATCTTTTCTTTTCTTTTTTTTCTTTTTTTAAAAAGTCTGCGAACCTTTATTAAAAAAATGATAAAATTTAGCTACAAAATTAGTTGTAGCCTAAGGCTACAATCTTACTTGATGAAATAAATATTATTACAAATTTTGAAAATCTAATCTTTAAATTGCATGTTCTTTACGTTCATAATATACATGTCAAATTTTGTGTCAATCAGATTTATTTACTATATGATCTATAAGCTTATATTTTAAGTATATTTTTAAACTACAAAATTTGCAATTTAAACAATTTATTAATGGCATAGTTATTGATCTTTAATTTTTTAGAAATTTTACAAGCATGGAGGATATAAGAAGAAGATGTAATCTAACGGTAGATTTGTCAAAATTCACTTCCAACAAAAAGATATTGAGTAATGTTATAATTTTATGCTACAACCAATTTTGTATTTAAACTTTGTCCATAAAAAAATTAGCTATTATCGACTAAAAGTACAAAATATAGATAGGAAGAAACATCCTCCAACCACATCATTAAACCTTTAACATGTTTAGCTAAGTTGTGAGCTACAGATTTTCCAAGTCTAAGAGTACGAGAAAATGAAATACAATTAAAACTTAAAAGCATCTATAGAAAGTTTCATTGACTCCAGTAAATGACCAAAAGAAGCCAAAGATTCATCCGGAAAATTACCCCAAAAAGCTACCCATATATAGTTATATATTTTTCAAAAAATTACCCCAAAAAGCTAAAAACAGTGGAAAATTAAAATGCAAGGACGGAAATTGTATAAATGGCCCAGCTAACGAAAAATGGCAAGGAATGGTAATGGCCATGAAAAATGCTGTGACCGTGAAGAATACACCACATTTCTCAAGCACTTAGGCGCTGTTACCAAGAACTTGGACTTGATGAATTTGCTAACAAAGAAAGAAGTAAAGGAGAGTACGATTGCTTGAGAGAAAAAGTGGAAGGCTGCAGGAAGTTGTGAGCGGACTTGAACTGATACTAAAGCTATATCAATGGCAGAAGCCAAACAGAAAGCAAACATAATTTCGGTCCATTCTTTGTGGTGTATGACTACCAAACCAGCTGCTTGAGCTGGTGTTTCAGCTGGTTCCGTAGCATCATCCCTAGATGCTTGAACTGGTGCTTCAACTCTGTCGACAGCGTCATCTACAGCTGCTTGCGCTGGATCTCCTTGGTCAACAACATCACCAGAAGATGAAGGCTGTGAATGTTGTGGGTCAAATTTTGAAACTAATTCAAGCAATTGTGTGATAATTGAAACAAAGAATACTTTGAAACAGTTTGACATAGATAGTTTATGGGGCTTTAGCTCTACTTGTTTTGTTTTTTATTTTTTGATAATCTGTTTTGTTCGGTGGCTAATATATATATCCTCAACTACCTGGCCATGCCTATCATTCTCGGTATGTGTTTGAGAAACTTCTAAGTAACATCCAATGGTCATGTAGAAAATTAGAAATACAAACGAGTACACTGTACACCTTTTAAGTTTCTACTTTTTTTTCAATGCAAAACAAAATTCAGCAAAAACTTGACAATTAATAATGAAAAATGATGCTAAAAATGCTATAAATTTTATTACATAAATCTTACAAACTATTGTATTATCGATCACGTTAAATAATTCAAACACTTAATTATTCACATTAAAATTTATAGTAATTTTAACACATGAAATAATAAATTATTTTTAATAAAATTTATAATAAATTTGTCATTTTACATTAGAGGCGGACCAAGTCTTTCAGTCGGCCCAAAGGACTCCCTTAATTAACGTTGATTCACAAGTATCAACAAGACAGAGTTCATTTTTGTTGAAAAGATAACTAGTTCTTTTTAGTGGGACCATTTGACGCCCCTAAAATTATAATGTAATGAACAGTAGATCATCAGGTAATTACAGCCTGTAAAAGTGTTGCTTCAACTTAAATTATTATGAATCTAAACTTTCAATTCCGAACTTAATGTCTTAATCATAATCTTCAATTTACCAGCAAATCTTGTTTCCATGCCTGTATGGAAGTAATATCCCAGTTTAAAATTAATTTTTACACAAGTAACAATAAAATGAAGTTGAAATGCGTTTGGAGTCTTTTTGAGGTAGTGGAACGTATCACATTTTGATAAGTTGGTGGTTAGACCCGAGTTCTTTTGGGGTACTAGAGTCCGACGCTCACTACAATGGCTCACCCCTTTTAGGAGAAACTACACCCTGTTTCGGGTGTATGTTTCTCCTCTCTCACAGCTGGTGAGACCCATCAGCTGTGGGTCCCACCAGCTTGTGAGATGGAGGAAACATACACCCGAAACAGGGTGTAGTTTCCCCTGTTGGTCACTACAATTACTTTTTCTTCCTGGCAAAAACATAATGTAATGAATGATAGAAACTTTAAATAATTTATTTACGTCACACAATGAAAATGATGTGACATTTTTTTATTGGGTGAACTAAACATGCATATCAATCTTATATGTCACTTAACGAAAAATGTGGACGAAGGAGCTATAAAAAAATAATAACTGTAACACAACACAATAAGTACTATTCATAAATGCCTCGGTGGGTTTCATGTGTCATGATAATAATAAACAATTGAAATTCTGGATAAATTTATTAATAGGGAAAAACCAATCACAAAATTGAAGAAAGTGTTATTTATTTGGATAAATTGATCAGCGGGGGAATCAGTTTGTTTAAATGCAACATGTATGTTTCATTAGCATTATGAGTTAAGCGGTAAGCCTGAAATAATCAATTTGACATGTTGCATCAGTCACCAGCTCCATCAATAGTATCATTCTCCAAAAAAGTTTTATCCAAAATTTTTATCTATATTCATAAACCCCCCCATTATCTACCTAATTTTGACAATTGGTTGATATCTAAAAGTTAGGTCATTTTGGATATATATCACTGTAAGTTTTTTTAAGACCTTCTCCCATTCCTTGTACATGTGTTAGAATAATTAATATTCTCCAAAAAAAAAAAAAAACTTTAATCACACAATAAATAAACGTGGACAATATGTAGGTGTGAAATTATGAACTCGCCTAATAACAAATGTGTAAAAGTATTTTCCCGTGTGAAAAAGCTAGAACTACTGCTGCCTTTGTGCTTGCCTGGCTTTAGTCTAAATTGATCTATCTTTTAAACAAAAACAGTTTTAAGTTTTTCGCTTGTGGAAGTTAATTGCACAATTGTTGGTGGGATTATGTAAATTGATAAAATTTTCACACGGGACTTATTGCGTCATGACTGGAGGCTTAAAAGTTATATGTTTCTGACTTTTTGTGCAGTACGAAAAATTTACGTCCAGGTGTAAAACTTTCCACTAGAATAGAACAACATAAATTACATATATTACTTTTAGCAAATATTTAGTACATGGCATCCACAGCAGTGAAGCTAAAAATATAGCTATTTTGGCATTACAAAAAGTTATTTTATCTATTTTACCTACTCACATGCTGCAGCAGTGGATTTATTTTAGCTTTTAACACAATAAAATAATATAAACATCACAATAAAATAATATATCTACTATAATAAAATAATATAATTACAACTACCTACAATTGCTACCGCTACCACTATCGCCCCCACTACCGCTGCCGCCACCGACTCTTCCACCGCCACCGCAATCGCTACCGCTGCCACTACCACCGCCACTACTGCCGCCACCGCCAACGCCACTGCCACCGCCGCCGACTCTTCCGTTGCCAATGCCATCGCCGCTAACTCTTCCACCGCCGACTCTTCTACCTCCTCCGCCGCCACCGCCGCCGCCGCATGATAGAATAATATATTCTCTACAATAAACAATAATCACAGACACTACCACCACCATTGTCACTACCACCACCGCCATCACAACCGCCACCATCAAAAAAATTATTTTTTTTCTCACCAATATTAAATAGTAATAATCTACCACTTAAAATTTATTGCAAAAATATTATGGTAACATTTCTTAATTTTAATTTCTTATTATTCTTTATTTTATTTTTCCCATTATATTATTTTTTCATCCAAATACACGTTTCTTTCTTCTCCTTCTCTTTTTTTTTTCCTCTTTGTTTTTCTCCTCCACACACATACTCCTCTTATCTCATCCACCCTCAGCCACACCTTTTAACTTTCAACCATTTCTTATTATTTATTGTTTTATCTTTTTGTTACTTTTTCTCCTCATCTCCTTCTCCATTTTTCAACTGTTCTCTCTTTATTTCACTGTCCAACCAAGCTTCAGTTCCACTCAGCCCAACTAAAGCAACGCCACTAGGTCCACCACCACGCCTCTATCAACCTCTGGTTCATGGTTTTCTTTTTTTTTTTTTCTTTTTTTTTTTTTTTTTTTTTTCTGGTAGTGGTGGGTTTGATGAGTGTGGGTGTGGTTGGGTTTGTGACTAATGTGGTGGTGGTGGGGGTTGCCGTGGTGGTGGAGGTGGTGATTGATACTGGTGGTGGTGGGTTTGATGAGTGTGGGTGTGATTGGATTTGTGACTGATGTGGTGGTGGGGGTGGTGGGAGTTGTCGTGGTTGGAGCTAGGTCTGTGGCAGTGTGTGTTGGCGGCGTGGGTCAGGGGGGCGGCGGCGTGAGAGGTCTGAAAGTTGAGAGAGAGAGAGTTGAGAGATTGTGAGAATTCTGAGAAGACAAGGAAAAAATAATATTTTAATCCGGCTGGAGGAATAAAAAATTATTATTATTTTTAGCTCTCAGCTACAGTGCACATCTATAGATAGATGTGCACTATAGTAATGAAGCTAAAAAATATAAGTTTTGCTCCACTGCTGTATGGCTGTTTTTGGTTTTGGTGGAGCTAAAATAGCTATATAGCTATATAGCTCCACTGCTGTAAGTGCTCAATACAGAGAGTACAATGACTTTGGGGCAAGTGAAGGAGTACGGCACAATTAGTAACAGCATGGAAGCATAAATTTTTAACTTCTAAAGGCTAAATTGCAAATTATAGTTTTCAACTTTGCCTAAATTCAATCAGTTCTCTAATTTTACTTTCACTCAATTTAGACCTCAAACTTTTAACTTTCTTCAATCTTGTCCTCCAGATACTCTCCATAAAAAACAAGCCATTAATGACTTCTAAAACAACATAATTTTGTAGTAAACAAAGTTAAAATTTAACAATGCAATTTTGACGGAGACTGATTGGAGTACTGAATTGAGCTATATCAAAGGCCGAAGCCAAACAAGAAGCAATCACAATCTCCGCCCACTCCATGTGGGGCACGACTACCAAGCCAGCTACTTTAGCTTGTTTTTCAGTACCAATGGCCAGCTGCTTCAGCTTGATAGTCAGCGTTGGAGGAGAAGAGTTGGATAATTGGAACAAAGAAGAGCTAGAAAGGATTTGCCATTTTCTTTTGGCTATTCGCTCGCTCTTCTTGTTTTACTTTGTCAAGTGTCAACTATATATACACACTGAAGGTTTTTTCACAACTTGAAATTAAATGCTAATCAAACTGGCCGAGTAATTAAAAAAAAAAAAAAAAAAAAACCAATCAAACTGATATAGTGCACCCTTGAGCTGGGAATTTATTAATTCTTGCGTGACCTAGAGTGCAACCCATTTATTTTAATATGAAATTCTTTTCTACCAAAAATTTAAAAAATAAATAAATAAATAACGAAAAACAAAAGCAAATCTGACTTCGAGCCCTGATTTTTTTTTGGTTGAGAAAAGTAGTCTTTTTTTATAGTCGATAGTTGAAACTCAATTTATAGGCCAAATATAGGATAGTTAGCTAGTCGTGATTCCTGTATAATCTATATAGATGCTTGGAAATCTTACTACATAAAACTTTATTTAAACTTTGTTATTTAAATAAATAATATATGCTCTCGCGATCCAACTTCCTATGATTTTCTCACGCCACGTGCTCCCGCTTGTTTGCCCAGTGTGAACAAACCTGCTCCAATCAAATGTAAGGAGAATGAATTAATCTTCGAGGAACCAAACATTACTTGATTAGCTGCCTTGCTGAGCTTCAGGAAAAGGTTCGACCAATAAGAAATGAGGAAATGTGGAATTTCCTTTAACTATGGCCCCCAGCGAGGTTGTTTACTGTGGGGCTTCGATATACTGAAACCTAGTAATTTGATCGGCTACCTTTTCGGTCATAATAAGGCTCAATAACTCGTAACCGTCACACCATTTTCTATCAAAGATGAAAATCCTAATTCTAAATCATGAAATGATACAAACGTTATTTGAACTGTTATGATTTATGAATATGAAGTCAATTACAAAATAAGTGCTGGATGCAACAATGGGATCATTCAATCAAAAGGTTAATTCACATTAAAAGTTAATGGTTAATATGCATTCTTGCAATCTATGATTTAAACCATCTGATTGTGTTTAATTTTGCAATTTTTTTTTTGAGAAGGTGGTTAATTCTAATTGGTTCTTAATTAAAATGAATTATATTTTTATTCTCATAAAGTGGCTTAAAACTTATAATTATACTCAAATAAATCAGAAATAATGAGTAAAAAGTGATGACTTTTATTTTCTTAGATTAGTTGATTCACATATTCATGCATTTAATAGTATATATTGTATGTAGGACCAAAGCGATATGCTTTTTTATACTTAGATTGTATCTATGAACAAAGTAATAACTTTTATTTTCTTAGATTAGATTAGTTGCACATCCAGAGCATACTGTATAATTATTCTCACTATTAAACAAACTCCTACGAGAAACTGATCACACCTGTCAGAATTAGTTACAAGGTAATTCGTGGTCTATTTACCTCTGACAGGCTAAGCAGTTTATTCTCATGCCTAGGAAGGACTCACCACAAGAAACATTTAAAATGCATATTGATAAAAGAGGTCAAAATGAAACCAAGGGTTTGAGTTTGACTATCAAAGTCTAGATCAGAAAGGAAGAAGATTAGAAGCAAAGAAAGGAGGAGCTGGAAATTAAGTATGGAGATATAAACGATAGAAACAGCAACTAAACGACAAACTTGAATAAAGCTACAAGTAGTTTAGTGTTAATATTTATTCTCACACATGTCCATACACGTGGCTTCTGTTCACACGTGCTATAACTAATTTAGTAGAGTTTGTTTCTGGTATTTAGTGTATATAAGCAGAGTAATCACTGTAGAATATTCTTAACGCAAAACAGATATTTTTCAATCCTCCCATTCTAAGAGGGTGTTTGGTAAGGAATTTTAAACAATAGTTTTCAGTGTTTAAACAACATTACACGTATTTTCACACACTTTTTCACCCACACATATTTTTAAAAAATACAAACAACGTTACTAGAACAACATTACCAAACACCAAATTTCTCTCTCTTTTTCTGTTAAGATTCTGTTATTGACATAACTGCTGCTTTTTCCCTCCTTTTGGTAAGTAAAATAATCATTTTATTAGAAAGAGGAAAATGCTTTGGTACACTAGAGCAGCTCCTAAAGAATTGCATTCTTAAGTTTAAAGTCAATAAAGTGTATAGAAGAAGTGGAAATGAACACTGCCTAAGGCAAACATCCAATCATACAAAATTCTCATGAATAACTGCTTCCTAAGGCAATGATAATGATAATTGTTTATGACAAAACTACAGAAGTATGATAAAAGAGATGGAGAACTTGGGCAATGACAACATTATGATCAGAATGTGACATAAAGAGAAGTAGCGGAAGCGCAGAAAACATGACTGCTAATATTTGCTACACAAGAAGCACTAAATCATAATGATCTATTCCGATGAACAATTTGTTGTACAGTAAATACAATAAAACAAAGTAACTATATATATACAAAACTGGCTTACTTTCAGATGCAACTCAGCTTCTCATTTCTTTTCTTTTTTCTTTTTTTTTTTTTTTTTTTTGACGAACTGATAGGCCAAAAACGAATTGACCACTCGTGATAAATTAATTGATTAATTAGCCAAGTTTATTAATTAATCAATTTAACATGCAAACGCGTGATAGCACAAACAAATCACCAATAAACTAAGTATGCAGCGGAAAATAAATTGACACAGTGATTTGTTTACGAATTGAGAAAACCAACAAGGCAAAAAACCCCACCGGGTGATTTTAAGGTCATCACTCTCGAGAATCCACTATTATCAAAACAAGCTATTACAAGTAAAGGAATCTCAGTACCTTATACCAACCTACAGTTGAACCATTATCCTAATACCCAATTGTACTTATTCTATAGTGACAATCTCTCATTTTAATGCACGGCTCCCAGTACGTGACTAACCAATTGCGCGGATCCCAGTACGCGATTTCAATCACCAACTAGAGAAAGTCGTTGGCTGCAAAGTTTTTCAGTTCATCACACGATGAAGATCGAGAAGCTCCTTGGTTACAAAATCCTATGGTGCACAAACACAGCAGCTTCTTTACAAGAAAGATGAACTAGGGCAAATTCTGTTTCCGGTCACAATTTGCTTAAACAAACTTTGCTCGACACTTGTGCAACTTGTTCCACCTTTGACAGTTTTTGAAATAATCATTTTATATGTTTAGGGTTGTGAGAAAAGAAAGCTCAAACATACAATCACGGATTGAATGAAAAACAGTCCTGAAAAACTGAACTTCATAAACCTCGATAGATACCTATCTGTCAAGCTGCTGTCGAGCCACGGGCTAGAATAGCTCTACAGGTCTCGATAGATGCTAGCTGTCGAGTTTTAATGATAGACACTTTTCAGACTTGAATCTTGGACAGACTTGCATGACTTTAACACTTGAACTTGAAACAAGGTTTCTTGAAGTATTAAACATATCCTAAATCTACCCAAATACAAGTAAAGTGCGTTTTGTCAAAGAATTAGCCAATTACATAAAATAGTGACATATGTTCCTAACAAGTGAATCACATTTGTCCTAACACGAACAAGCTAGCTTCTCTATCTCCTTCAATGCACACATCCACTTCAATTAGTTTCTTTTTATTTTCCATAAAAAAATTAACTGATACACAACACAATATCTACTATTCATAAATGCCTTGGTGGGTTTTGATGTGTTATAATAATAAAAAAATTAAAATTTTGGATAAATTGATTAATGGGGAAAAACCAATCACAAAATTGAAGAAAGTGTTCTTAATTTGAATAAATTGATAAGTGGGGGAATTTGTTTGTTTAAATATTGTATGTGTGTTTCTTTTTTTTTTGAATCATTTGTTTGAATACTGCATGTAAGTTTTATTTGCATTCATTTCAGTTTATTTTTTTGCATTCATTTCAGTTTATTTTTTTGGTTGATTCTTCATATTGTAGCAATGGACTTTTTTTATTTATTTTAATGAACCGGTAAGATATGCAGCGATGGTCTTAAAGTTTAAACATTCATTTGACATGTTGCATCAGTTCCTCCATTAATAATATGATACGCTGAAAATTTGTTGTTTGCCTAATCTCCCCGCAAATGAGACAAATTAGGCAGCATAGAATAGTAAAGTTCATAGTTTAGCTGAAATTGCTTAAATGATAGTATCACATCAATTTGCAAAACTACTGGTTAATATAACAGCTTTTCTTTTTTGTTTTGTCTCTAGTAAATTGCTGTACGCAATGTCCTGGTTGTGGAGAGGAAATGACTTTGGTGTGCTCGTGAGAGAGCTACAGTTACTGCTGCTGCATATTTGCTTGCCTTGTTCAAGAAACTAATAATCATATGTGAAACAAGAAACAGATCAAGCAATTTTTTTGCTTGTGGATTTTTTATTTTTAGACATGTTTGGTGGTGCGATTCATGTGATAATTTATTCAAGTAAATATACCAGTTGCAGGTCTTTGAAAGTAGTTGCATCATAATAAGAGGCTTAAAAGAGTTGTATGCAAAATTCACATCCAGGTATAATAATTTCTCCAAGAAAATAACAAGATAATACTTTTAACAGTTTTTTTTAGTACATGTGACAAACTGAAACAAGAATAAGCGTAATTCGGTAATTCCCATGCATGAGATCATTATTCGTGTGTGTCAGAGAGAATTGAAGAATTTTTTGACCACCACACCAACCTTTACAGCTTTACCACACAGACAAGAGACCTGGGCCAAAGTTTCAAACAAAACACAATTTTGAAGTAATAATTATGTCACATATTGGACATACGCATCCTCATCTAACCCTAATTAAGTAATTATATAGTTAATTTTTTATTTTTGCATTAAATTACCCCAAAGCTACAAACAATAGCAGATAATAATAGCGAAGACCGAAATTGTATAGATGGCCCCGGTAGCGAATTTGAGGTAAAGAGGAAATGGAATGGTAATGGCCATGAAAAAAAGCTGTTACGGAGAAGAATACGCCAAAATTCTTGAGCTTTTG
>JARYZH020002030.1:0-19524 GCA_030021035.2 Notholithocarpus densiflorus | reverse complement strand
TTGGCAATAAGATAGGCAGATTTAAGAGAGAATAATCCATCCTTTGAAAAGGCCCAGATAAGCCTATCTTTCTGATCTGGGTTAGTACCAAGAGGTATGCCTTGAATTTCCTGGAGTATGGTCTTTGGAAGATTAAAGGATATCTCATTAGAGTTTGAGAGGAACATCTTTACTGACATGTTTCCTTCCCCTTCAGCAAGCTACCCTTCTATTTGATTCCTTAAGGGTCCAGATGGGAGCCAGATTTCTTCACATAATCCAACATCTTCCCCATTGGCAATCGTCCTTTTTTATCCTTTGTTAAAGATAATTCCCCCTTCTTTACATGCAGCCCAAATTCTTGAAGTAGGGAGCCTTCTTCCTCCCTCCCTAAGTCTGACTGTAGTTAAGTACTTGCTGATAAGCATTTGCTCCCACGGACAATTTGGGCTTGAAGCTATCCTCTAGTAAAGCTTTGCCAAAATTGCAGCATTACGAGCCTTCATCTGGAAAATCCCTAAACCACCCAGTTCTTTCGGCTTTGTAACTTTGCTCCAACCAACCATATGCATCTTCCTATTCTCCACCGTCGATCTTCAAAGAAAATTTCTAACTGGCTTTTCCACATCTTCACAGATTCTGGCCGGGAGCTTGTAACATTGCATGGTGTATTCAGGAATAGGGGTTACTGCTGCCTTAATGAGCACAAGCCTTCCTGCAGGGGAGAGGCATTTAGTTTTTCAACTAGCCAACTTAGCTTGGACTCTCTCAACCACAAATTGGAAATCATTATGGCTTCTGCCTTTACGCAGGATGGGGAAGCTGAGATATTTCCCTATATTAGATGTTTCACTAATTCCCAGAAGCTGCACAATTTCTTCTTTGGTTTCAATAGTAGTATTAGGGGAGAAGAAAACTTTCAATTTTTCCTTACTAATTTTTTGCCCTATGAGAGCTCAGAATTCATCCAACACTTTTGCAATAGCCTCACTATTCTCATGGTCCGCTTTGGCATACAACAGGAGGTCATCAGCAAAAATCGTATGAGAAAACCCAAGTCCTCCTTGAGATGCCTTAACTTTGTTCCATTTACCATCTTTACATTTCTTGTTAATTAGTGAGCTTAGAAAATCCATACATAAGATGAAGATGTAGGGGGATATAGGATCACCTTGCCTCAAGCCCCTAGAAGGGTGAAAGGTCTCCATCTAGCTTCCAATAAACAGAAAAGCCACTGATGTAGAAGAAATACAGCTTAGAATAAGCTCCACAGTGTCTTCATGAAACCCCAGGCTACACATCATGCTTCTCACAAAGCTCCATTCCATTCTATCATACGCTTTTTCCAGATCAATCTTAATAATCATAAAGCCTGCTTTCCCTTTCTTCTTTTCTAGAGTATACACAAGCTCTTGAGCGACAATGACATTATCCGTGCCTCTTCTCCCCGATACAAAGGTAGTTTGTGTGGGGGATACAAAGGATGGCATTAGGTGCTTCATCCTAAGCAATAGAATCTTTGAAACAATTTTATAAATGGTGTTACACAGGCTAATAGTTCAAAAAATGACTAATTGTTTCAGGCCCCAGCTGCTTCGGGATAAGGGCAATGAGCATTTTATTCAGCTGGGAAGGCATTTTTTTCAATCTGAAATTTTTTTTTAACTTCATACTTCCCTGACTCCCTTACCACTATCCAAAACCTCTGAAAAAGCCTAGCATGCAGCCCATTAGGACCAGGGGCATTGAAAGCTTTGATGGAGTTCAGTGCAAAAAGGATCTCTGCATCTGTGGGAGCATGAGTTAAATTGAAAGCCTCAGATTTAGACAGACGATTACCCCAGACATAAATACACTCAGGCACTCTAGAGCTTGAACTCTGCTCAATACAGTAAAGGCTGGAGAAGCCAGCTTGGAAAATCTCCTTAACCCTGTCCACATCCTCTTCCCAGTTCCCATCTACATTTTTAATGTGCACAATGCGATTTTGGCTCCTGCGGTTTAGCGTGGAAACATGAAAAAACATGGTATTTCTTTCCCCTTGTATAAGACAATCCGTTCTAGCTTTTACTCCCTCAAGCTCCTCCTCCAAAGCTAGGATTTTTTCCAACTCCTCTGACAGGAATTTATGCAGGTTAATCAGTCTCTGAGAGGGGGAATGGGCTAAGGCCCTCTCAGTTCCCAGAATTCTAGCAACAAGATTCTTCTTCTTCCAAAAAATGTTACCAATCTCTTCTTTATTCCAAACATTGGCTTTATTAATAAACTCATTAATAACACTACTAACATTCTGCTGATTACCTTCCCAGGCTTCTCTAACAACACCAGGGAACTCGTCATGGCTGAACCATATGGGTTGGAAGCGGAAAGGTCTTACCCCACTTCTACAAGGAGGGGCTAACAAAGACAAGAGCAAGGGGTAGTGATCAGAATTAATCCTGGCTAGATGCTTCACCAGGGCTTTAGGGTGGATGGTCTTCCACTCCGAGTTGGCCCGAAATCTGTCCAATCTTTGTTGGATTAGGTCAGAGATATCCCTTTCATTGGTCAAAGTATATTTAGGATGTGTTTGGATACTGCTTATTTTGCTGAAACTGAAAAATTATTGCTGAAAGTACTGTAGATAAAGGTAAAAGTTAGTTGAAATAGTACAGTGAAGCCCATGAATAGTGCCAAAAAGTGTAGTGGGGCCCATGAATAGTAGCAAATATAAGTTGAATAGTGAAATAATTTTAATTTTTCATCCGCATCCAAACGCACACTTAGACCCTGAGAATCCCAAATCAAAAAGGTTGCAATAATCCATACAATTAGTATACTCAGAGATCCTCCTTCTACAAATGCCATTCCCTCCGAATTTCTCTTCCTCATTAGTAACATCATTGAAGTCCCCCATAATAGCCCAAGCAAGATTGTGCCTTTCAGAGAGAATTTTTAAATTACCCCACAAAATACATATTTCTCTAAAACGAGGATTACCATAAATTGCACTTAAAAGCCAAGGTTGAGTTTGGGGACTAACCTGGACAATAGCATGAATTTCTTGCTCCGTCATAGACAGGATGTCAATGGAAACAATATCAGAGCTCCAAAGGAGCCAAATGCCACCTGCATACCCAAAGGTCTCTGTAGAGTAAAGCCCCATCAAACGGAAGCCTTCTAATAATCTCATCAACCCTTGGGCCATCAATGTGGATCTCCGTGATAAAAAAAATGACAGGTTGGTGCCATTCGACAAGATCCAAAACAGTTTTCTTAAAGGTGGGCTTCATAGCCCCTCAAAAATTCTAGTTTCTATTTTTCCTTCATAAAAATAAAAATTTTGAAATGTAAAAGGTGAAACAACCTAAATTTTAAGCACTAAAATGGTACTTTAAGAAAAAAAATATGTACATACATAACTATTTAAGGAGGAAATAGAAAATGCCTATTTGACTAGATGTATAGACCACCATTAAAAGCTTAAAAACTAAATGCCAATATGGATAAGATAGAAATGGGCCATGGCAATGGTGGTTAGTTTTTATATTTTATTTTTTATAATTTGAATCCTGAATGTTTCCATTAAAAATATTAGAAGATGTCAATCAATTGAGAATAATAGTTATTAGATTAGATAAAGTTAAAACAAAAATCAATTCATATAGGATTTACAAAAAAAAAAAAAAAAAAGAATATTTATCTATGAATTAATAACAATTTCAAAGACGATGACTAACTTAGTAGTTCAAGTAGAGATGATATAATTTACTCAATGATCTTTCTAGTTGTTCTTGTCTATACTCTATAGTCTGAACTCTATCCTACGGTATGCCAAACACTCTTAGTCTGTTATTCACGGGCTTCATACACTTTTTTTAATAAATAATTGTTTTAATAAATAATTGTACTTTCTCAAATACTTGCAGTGCCAAATGATTATGGTTTTTAAATATTAGAAAAGAAATCACGATAAGGAAGTAGGCATTTTCTTTACGCTTTTTTTTTGTTTCAACGATGATGTTTTATAGAAAATGAGTCATTTTTCAAGAAGCATTTTCTATAAAACTATCTAATTTTTCAATATTTAGTAACAACTTTAAATGAGTTGAAAAATAATCTCCCAACTTCCCTTATTTAATTTATTGTGAAATAGAGTTGTTTTCCCAAAAAATTTAGTGGGAAAAAATCTCTAAAAATACGTCATGTTTTTAATGTTAACCAAAGATAGTTTACATTTGACCTATCTTTTTTTTATGCTACTAAACACTAGAAAACACAAAAAACTATCTTTACACAAAGTTTTGTATCGAAACAAACAGAGCATTAATGTCCACTATTTTTTTTTTTTAATTCTCAATAATATAACTCAATCATTTTTTTTTTTTTTTTTTTGAGAAAGAATAATATAACTCAATCTGTGATAGGATAAGTGTTGAAAAGTTGTAATGGTAAGTATATATTATATTTTTTTAAATCAATAATTACTTAATTAGGATTTAAAAATACATATTATTTGGTTCATGGGTCGATAATTAAAAATATTAAAATAAACTAGATGTCATGCCTTATGTACGTAAACATATGTTAGCCAAGAAATAGCACAAAATTTTAGAAAAAGAAAATAATTAAAAAGATATATGGGGTCTTTTTGTTTTTGGTGCTAGATAAATTAAACATACATAAATTCTTTTTGTTAGGTTGAAAAGAAAAATGACATAATAGAAAAAGTTGTTTGTCTAAATGTACTATTATTTCCCTATTACATAAAAACTAATACTATACTAGCCCTTATCGCATGCATTACATGGATGCTCAAAGATTTTTCTTTCTTTTTTTTTTTTTTTTTTTTTAATGTACACTTTTTTTGTTCATTCGAGGTTTATGCATTTGTTCAAAGATATTTAATGTGTTTGCTAATCCTCAAAATTGCTAAGAGTGTAATAAAACCTTGCACAAAAAGTTTGGGTTTGTTTTCTTTTCGGTCTTTTACATTTCAAAATTTTCATTTTAGCCCTTCTTGTTTTATGCAATTTTCTATTTTTCCTTCATGAAAATAAAAACTTTGAAATGTAAAGGGACCAAATGAAAACAACCTAAATTTTAAGGGCTAAAAGTATACTTTAATTGAAAAAAAAAAGTACATACATAAAATAGTGCGCTTAGTATACTATTTGAGGAGGAAATTGAAAATGCTCTTTGCCTAGATACATAAACCATCATTAAAAGCTTAAAAACTAAATGCTGCTATGGATAAGATAGAAATGGGCCATGGGTGATGGTGGTTAGATTTTTTTTTTTTTTTTTTTTTTAACAATTTTTTAGTTACAACAGGAGAGATTTTTGAATTCTGAATATTTTTATTGAAAACATTAGAAGGTGCCAAGTAATTGAGTTACATGACTCCTAAGAATAGTGATTAAATTAGATAAAGTTAAAACAAAAATCAATAAACATTGGATTTTAAAAAAAGAGAGAATATTATATTAGAATTAATAACTTAAGAGACAATGACTAACTTGTTACCTCAAGGGAGGTTGCTATAATTTACTCAAAGATCTTTTGAGTTGTTCTTTGTCTATATTTGATTTTATGGTATGCCAAACACTCTTATTCTGTTATTCACGAGAAAGTATATTATGTACCCAGCATATGTGCCGGGTCCCTCACAAGGAGACGGGAGCCACACACTGTGGGGCCCACCTCTTTGTGAGGTACCCAGCACATATGCCGGGTACATGATATACAAAATCGTTATTCACGGGCTTCATACATTTTTTTTTATAAAATAATTGTACTTTCTCATGTGCTTGTGGGGCCAAATGATTATGGATTTTAAACATTAAAAAAGAAAATCACGTTGAAGAAGTAGGCACTTTATTTAATATCCACTAGTTTTTTTATTAAAAATCTCAATAATATAACTCAATCAATTTTATTTATTTTGAGGAAAATAGTATAACTCAATTTGTGATAGGATAAGTGTTGAAAAGTTGTAATGGTAAGTGTGTGTGTGTATATATATATATATATATATACTTATTTATTTTAAAACAATCAATAATTACTTACTTAGAATTTAAAACTTTTTAAGGAATGATGACATAAGTTATACTATATACAACACACTTTCTTAAGTAATATGAGACAATTACTTCTTTTTTTCTTTTTTTCTTTTTTTAAATAAACACACACACAAGGGGGAGGGAAATGAGTTCTAACACAAAGGCACACAATAGCTTTTGAGTGGAGTTTGTGGTGTACTTTGTATTAGAATCAATTTTCCCTCTCCTTTGTGTGCATGTTTGTTTCTTAAAAAAAAATAGTAATCTAAAACATACATATTATTTGGTTCGAGGATTGACAATTAAAATAAACTACATGTCATGCCTTATGTACGTAAACATATGTTAACCCAGAAATGGCACAAGATTTATGACAAATTTAAAAATAAAAAAGATATAGGGTGTCTTTTTGTTTTTGGTGCTAGATAAATCCATGCAAAATAATCAACATACAGAAGAATCTTCCAAAACTTTAGAACATGGCTTATTCAATTATTCTCCAAGCTACAAAAGCTATTTGTCAAGAAAATTAATGAAATGAAATTGGTCCCAGCAGGGCTCTGATGGTTTGGATTGATTCTTGAGAGCATACAGCAACAATTCTACCGGTACATTTTGAATGTGAGAATTAATGAGTTTCCTAGAGAAATATGAAAAACAATTGCCTAATTTTGTATTAGAATGACTTGCCTGGATCCAAGTACTATGTGACAATAAATTTGTCAATATGAGGTTAAATTAGATGGTGCATGACACCATTTAATTTATCTTTGGTCTCAAATAATTTAGTTGTACACATGCAAATTTAGGATTGGACATTAAATCTGATATGAAAATTTATAATTGATTTAATTAATCTTTATTATTATTATTTTTTAATAAATGCCTTCTCCAGATGTGATCTCATCCACTATTTTGAGGGTAAAAAAATAGGCAAATCTCGACAATTTTATGCTTTTATATAATTATTTTTTGGCACCTTCATACTCTCCATGTTTTTCTTTACCGCATAATATTGTGACAACTCAATTCTTAAAGAGGATTATACAAGGTTGATAAACCAAGTAGGGATTGTTGAGAATCCAAACTTCAAAGAGTTCTAACCACCATGATATTATCAAATATGAACTCCACAACCAGGTAACATTAAGAGTTAATAAGTTATTTCTAACTTAATCAAATGTTTGGAATCCAATTTTGAATCCAATCCTCATGGTCATGCTTTTTTCTTTTGGCGAAAATACTATTTCGATCCTTACATTTTGAGGTTATAGTCAATTTGGTCTCTACATTTTGATAACAGTTAATTTGATCCCTGCTATTTTCAACTTGCAATCAATTTGTTTCTTACCGTTAATTCACTAACGAAAAATGCTTACATGACAAACGGTGGGCACAATTAGCACATTTGATGCTGACATGAAAAATAAAATAATAAAAATAATATTTAATAAATATTTTAAAATGCCAAGTTGGCATTTTCCCAATTAAAAATAATATATATGTTGAAAACAAATTGCTACTAAATATTATTACTTTTCCTAATAAACATGTCTGGTGAATAGTTCAACTTAATTACAGTTCTTGTAAAAAATCGATCAACAAATTACAATTTCAAGTTCTTAACAGTCTCACAATACAAAATTTGAAATGAAATAAAAGCAAAAACCTCAACTCAACAGAGGTATATTCATTCTCTAAGAACCAAACAGAGAGAGAACGCTTTTATTTAAAAGAAAAAACAATTCCTTCATACTATCTCTTTTAGTTTTGGTGATGGTAAAGAAACAAAGAACTAAAAGTCAAAACGTGAGAGAAATTAACGGATCATAAAAGATCAAAATGAGTGGAAGGGATTGGGCCTCAAAAATGTAAACATGCATGCATTGTCGCCATCCTTGCCTTGCGCTGCCATTGCCATTCCTGCCTTGCACCGTCACCTTTCCAACCATCAAATCCAAGCGCCAAACAGAGATCTCATCGCAGCCACCCGATGAGCAAGTTTGTTTCCTTTGTAATGGATTTTCTTTTGGTTGTTAGGATTTGGAAATTTGGGTTTTGAGGTTGATTTTTGATCCATCGGTTTGGTGTTTTGATTTGGTTTTTTGAAGTTTCAAGGAGAAATTTGGCCACCAGATTATCTGGGTTTTGTGTAAACATATTTAGTTAGATTTGTCCCCATCAAAGCCATTGGATTGGACTCAACATAAAGATACCAACCCGAAATGAGAGGGGTTTACATCTGGGTTTACTCTTGTTCTTTTTCTTTTTCTTGGCTTCTATTTGGTTACCGAGAAATTTTGCTGGAGAAAATTTGTTGAATTTGTTGTATTCTAAAATTTCAATTTCTTATTGGTTTTTATTGATCAAGATGTTTCTCAATTGTATGGAGGTGACATGTTGTGGAATATATTTGTGAATTCAAGGATTAAAAAAAAAAGGTGATTTTGTGTTTGGTTGCTATGAAAATTGAAAAAAATCAAAGAAAATCGGATTCCTAATTTTAATTTCCACCTTTAAAATTGTGAAATTAAAATTATTTTTTATTTTAATTGGGAAAATGCCAACTTGGCATTTTAAAATATTTATTAAATATTATTTTTATTATTTTATTTGTCATGTGAGCATCAAATGTGCTAACTGTGCCCACTGACTTTCACGTAAGCATTTTTCGTTAGTAAATTAACGATAGGACCAAATTGACTACAAGTTGAAAATAGCAAAGATCAAATTAACTATTACTAAAATGTAATGACCAAATTGACTTTGACCTCAAAATGTAGGGACTAAAATAGTCTTCTCGGCCTTTTTTTTTTTTTTTTTTTTTCATGGTCATGCCTTGGGTCGGACTGTCTTCAAGACTTCTCCTCGTATTTGTAATGTTGAAGATGTTCTCGGATGTACAGGAGAGTCTTCTTTTTCCATAATGAATGTTCTTGAAAGTGGAGAGTTTATGGGATAAATGGATGTCCTTGGAAGTTAAGAGGCCTTATCTTCTTTTTCTTTGTTGAATGTGTGAACTGATGATATTAAAAATTACATTGTAGAGTACATCGATTATCCCAAATCGTTGTATTGGTATTAATCAGTACTGAAATATTTAATTTTTCTTATCAAGCCAAAATGCTTTCGAATTCGGTATTGACTCTTTATTCTGCGGAGAGTCATGATTTGAATCTCCTCAATCCCACTATTCCGACCATCAAATCAATCTAGATAGATAGATATATATATATATATATATATATACATATATATATATCAATAGCCAAAACTTAGAGAAAATCCAATTAAATTTTAATTGGATTCTCAATTTTGTGCCACGTGTTCTATTTAATTTTTTCATTTTGTGTCAAGTTAATTATTAAGTTAAAAATCAAAAAGTCCACATCCAATTAGATTCAAAATTAGATTTGTATTGGAGTCCAATTTTCCGCCATGTGTCCATCTAAATTTTTAATTTTTGTGGCAAGTGAATTATTGAGTTCAAAAATTGTAGAGTTTAAAACCAATTAAATTCTAAATCATATATATATATATATAAGATAATATAATATAATATAAAAAAAGAAACCATTGCATATTTTAGAAATGTATGGTTTAAAATAAGTGTAAGCTAATACCATGTATAATTTGAACATTTTCTAAAAAATATATATAATTGTGATTATTTTTAATTGTATCCGTGCATATGCACTATGCATGAGTTACACACTAGTCTATATATATATATATATATATATATAAATATATATATATATATAAAGTCAAGGGCCCAAATCCTATTTTGGGCCTTGAGCCTGTCCAAGGATATGGTCAACCCGAGGACAGGCCGAAGAGGAGCAAATGATGTTAAATAATTCAGGCTCGAGATTTGATGAGCAAGGTGACGATGGGAGATCAGTCCGAGGAGGAATAGGTCCTCGGACACCGTAGATGCAACTCAAACACGTGTCCCAACAATCCAAGAAACCTTCCAGGAAACTCTGGTAATAAAGACACGTATCCTAAGCACGCAAGGATGAGGGAGAGTCCAAAAATATCTAAGGAAAAGCTGTTACAACCGCATTAAATGCGTTGTATCTACTTTTCTAACCACATTTATGTGGAGAAGACCCCTGAACATTGTTTCCTTGGCAAACGCAACTCATAGAGAGCCAAAAGGAGTGTCTGATGGGATAGCCACTCAAGTAGCAACTTGGATGATTGACAAATGGAGGGCCAAGATCATCGAGAAGAGGGTATATAATGCAACAGACCCTAGGAAGAAAAGGGGATCGGAAAATCAAGTAAGATACACTGTAGCGATCTAGAACCAGACTTGTAAAAAGCCTCGAGCAATATTTAAGTGACCAAGTCTCCTCGCACTTGGCTGAGGACTTTTCTTTTTTAGTAAATACCTACTGTTTGTCTCTTTTCATCATCAAAATCTATTGGTTCATTGCTTAACTCACTAAATCCCAGTTCTCCAGCCTACTCTCTACAAATTTATTGTTCTGGGCTCATTGGGCCAATATCCCATACCTTTTGGGCTTGGGCTGCAAAACGAGAACCTACAATAAATATATATATATATATATATATTATAATTAATAGTTAAAGTTAAGAGAAAATCTAATTAGATTTCAAATTGAAATTCAATTAGAGTTTAATTTTACGCCACGTTTCCCATTTAATTTAAGTCTTTAAATTTTTGTGCTAAGTGAGTTAATTCAATGTAAAAATTAGATTTCAATTAGTGTTTAATTTTGCGCCACGTATCTCATCTAATTTAATTTTTTAAATTTTTGTACCAAGTGAGTTAACTCAGTATAAAAACTGAATTTCAATTAATGTTTAATTTTGCACTACATATCCCATCTAATTTAAATATTTTATTTTTATTTTCACAGACATACTCTGCAATTTCTTCTACTGTCGCAGTGATGCATCTATGATTTTCTGCAACCAGGAAAGCAATCCCAACCCAATAAAAACCAATCATCAAATATACAGAAATAGTCAACCAACCTAATTTAAATTCTCACCATCTAGTAGTTTACTTAGGGAAAAAAAACACAGGGAAACAAAATATTTGTATTAGCCTTGGTTTTATGAAGCAACTAGTTTCTTTCCATTTTCAAATAATACAAAAGCATAATTGATTTGATCAGAATCTTCAATTCTTTTTATCTTTTCCAAAACTACCTCTACAAATAAATTGGTTGAGCTAAATGATAAAAATAAATGGCAAATTGTATTTTCTCCTTAGCTATAGTAGATTGCAATATTTCACTAATCTACAAAACTAAGTAATATATCTTTCATTAGAACACACACGAAAATAGTAATAATAGTTTTTTAAATTGGGTTTAAAACACTATTATTACCATTTTCGTGTGTGTTCTAATAATTATTACTGTTTACTCAAAAAAAGTAATATATCTCTTAACTATCTAGTAATGAGCACTTTATCCCTTGTTGTTGAGATTTCCATCTCATTTAACTGAAAATTCAAATTTCTAATATAGACGTTTTTTGAAAAATTTTGAGTTTTTTCTTCAAATTTGATGGATATTCTAAATGCAGCTGATTATGTGCTCATTACCAATACTTAAGGAGGAACATTACTCAGTTTTGAAGATTAAGGTGGGAAAGTACAATTAAATCTAAATAAAAAAATAGAGAGCAAATCTCAAAAATAGACATATATTAAATTTAATTTTAGAGGTTTTTTTTTTTTTAAATTAACTCCCTTAAAAACTTAAAAGTGTCTGTTCCCCTTTTTCTTCAAAATATAAGAATAAATTGAAAATTTTAAAAACCATTTTCCTCCAATTTATTTTCAGCTACCAAACAAACCTTAATTGATCACTAACTCAGTTTCTCAAACAATCAAAACTGCTTGAATTTCAAAATTTTGATACCATTTTAAAAATTAAAAAAAAAAAAAACAAAACAAAACAAAATGCCCAATTTTATGAACAAAACCCTAATTCAGCAACCGGCCATAGAAAAATTGAAATGCAAAGAGAGAGAAAGAGAGAGAGGTACTTTGGCTTTAGGAATAGCAAGGGTTTCATCACGCAAGCGGTCCTTGATAGAGTGGAGCTAAAGCTCCATCCCCTTCAACATTGCTGTAGACACTCAATTTTGCACCCATAATTTAATCAAGGAGAATGACTTGAATGACCAATCCATGTACCCCAAAAATCATAATTGCATTACATGCATCAATTTGTTCTTGCATTACATATATCATTTTGTCTTTGCATTACATGCATTAATTCATTCATTGCATATCATAAAAATGATCTTGTGATTCTAACGGTCGCAACGGTGTTTCCGGTTTTTAAATCAGGCCATCGGATCGAAAGATATCGCATGATCAAGTTTGCACGGTCAACATGCATTGTGTCTAGGTAGAATCGACCACACATGATCAATTAAAATTAATTCTGATTGGTTAAACAATTAAAATTAATTAAATAATTTTATGATTGGTTGATAATTAGTGTTTAAAATAGGGATGCATGCATAGGAATAAAAGGGATGATTGGATAACAATAAAACTGTGGATAATCTGAACTTTATCAAGATTTATTTTAGGGTATTTATCTACAAGATATTGTCCTTAAATATCCTGAATTATCCAAAAAGAGATGAAAAATCATAGACGGAGGATGAAAACACGTCTAGGTACAAGGACCGGCCAAAAAACCCTAGAAGAGGAGTCCAAACGGCACCCGAACACGAAAGAGTGTTTAGAGCCATAGGGCCCAATTCGGCACTTTTGGAGTGCCAAACGACACTCTAAAAGGGCCGAATTTTCATGTGATGGGCTTTGGCCCAACGGCCTTTGGGTGATGATAAGGCACACCCTTTTCGACCTTTTCGCAAAATGATGCGTCCGGATTCAAACCCTAATCGTCCGTACCTATGTTTTAGAGTCTTCTGGCCTCTATAAATAGAGACTGAACTTCATAATTTAGCACTTTTTTTCATGCTCTGAAAGGCACACATTTTGGGCTCCCAAACAGCTCATATTTTCTGATCTCCTCTCTAATTTTCTGTTGAAGCTAGGGCTTTTAGGTTTCAAAGATAACTGAATAAGTTTCTTTGAACCCTAAAACATCCTCTCAAGTAGAAGAGTGCTCATGCAAGAGGTTGTTTTCTAAACCCTTTTATTTTTGTGCTTTTCTTATCATGATAATGTATGTTTAATTGTTTCAAATATTCATAATCTGGTTTATAAAAAGATGTTCTTGATTTCTTTATTGTTGGTATAATTTGTTTCTTAATTTTAAAGATCTGCATGTAGTCAACTATTTTTCTTCGAATAAAATGGATTTGCGTCTTTCTTAAATGCAGATCTAATTTTTTCTTCAAATAAAACAGATTTGCATCTTTCTTAGATGCAGATCTGAATTTTTCTTCAAAATAAAAAGGATCTGCATATTCCTTAGATACAGATCTAAATTTTCCTCACATCAAAACTTATTTGTATCTTTCTGAAGATACAAATCTGATTTTTCTTAAAACAAAAGCAGATTTTTGAAATAAAGAAAGAGATCATGAATTGTTGTTTTGTTGTTTGTTTTTTTTGAGTCGTGTAACATGAAATTATGTTGTGAGAGATCCTCTTCATAAAAACTGATGGTTTTTAGACCCCTTTAAACGCAATTGGATTAACCTAGTTAATTAGCCAAGTTGTTACTTAGTCCAAATTTCAAGTCTAGGTTATCATAATCAAACAATCATATCATGCAAAGCAGCGGAAAGATAAATAAGACAATGATATGATCACCCAGGAAACCAAAATGGTAAAAACCTAGGGAGGATTTAACCTAGCTATCCTCAAGGTAAACCTGAATCCACTATCTTGAAAGAATTGAAGTTCATACAATAAGACTTACAAGCCCCCACGCTCGACTTCTTATTGCTACCCACCAGTAGAACTTACTGACACGACCACGTGCAAGCTCCGAGACCACGGACTCCTTCTTTCTTGGATTCACCACCAGATACAAGCACCCACGCTTGTTTTTCTTTAGGCTTCAATGGCAGCAACTGAGTTGATCATCAAGGGGTAGATAACATCTCCTCCTTGAAAACCCTAAGTTTTGTGTAAAGGAAAGCTCCTCTAGATCTCACAAGAGATTTACACAAAACAGAAAATATGAGCAACAATACAACTCTCAAGCAACCAAGACTTTAGAGAGGTTTGGGTATAAAACCCTAAAACCAAAAGAGGCACAAGAGGCACTCTAATCTCTCTCTCTTCAGTCTCAAAAACGTGGCTTAGGGTTTCCTTTATATAGTGGGAGAAATACATCTGAAACCCTAATCCTTAATGGGCTTAAGCTGCTGTTTGGGCCGACTTAAAATTCTGCAGATACGATTTTCAATTGATCGAGCCTATTCTTCGATCGATCGAACCAGGCAGAATATGAAGTCTTCTTCCTGCAACTTGTATGTTCTTGAATCTTGACTTGAATCACCTTGAGCATTGTCTAATAAAACCTATAGACTTTAAGATCTATATCTAGACAAGTTTGTGTTCACGATTTACCAATTGTTCTAAACATTTAGAACCTAACAAACTCCCCCTTTGGCAATTATTGACAAAACTTTCATACAAAATGAAATGCTCAAATACAAGAACAACCCAATACAATAAAATGCCCATTACAACAAATTCAACCTAACTACTATCCATCAGTTGCAAGTATAGACAACAGCTCAATTGAATCAACCTGTATATTTCCTGAAACACTAAACAAAACGCATAAACGCATGTGTGGAAAATACAAGTAAACAAAAATAAATTCTTGATTTCACATAACACAAAATAAAGACATATACCAATGAAGAACTCATAAATATAAATCAATAAGAAGTGAAACAAGAAACAAATATATCAAAATAAATTCTAACTCTCCCCCTAAGTTAGATACATCAAAAAAAACAAACAAGTCATCTATGTCTCCCCCTTTTTATCACGTATTGACAAAGACTACCTAATCAGAAGGTAGATAGAAAACATACGCAACAGAGTAAGAGAAAATAAAGACAACTGCCCCTATGAAGAGCAACAACTCCCCCTAAGAACCGCAAAGGTTAAAAAAAATTTCTCCCCCTATAAAAATAGGAAAAACAAAACAAGTTTTGGGAAAAACAGTTTTGGGGAAAAAAAAAAGGGTGGGGATAAATAAAAAGACACAAACCAAGTTTTAAAAAAAAAAAACTAAGTTGAGGATACACATGAAGAAAAAATATTCTCTCTTTCAATAAAATGCAAACATGGCACTATGTGACCCATAAACAGTTGCATGAGTAGAGAAAATATTTGCACATTGATTATCCATCATATCTCTTAAGAAAAATATTTTCTACAGTTCACACATAAAAAAGGCATATACTAGAAAGTACATAGCTCAAAAATTAATCAATCAATTTTTGATCAAGTTGAGTACCCAATGTAGCAAAGTGTATGCATGTTATGTGTGCAAACAATGAGAGATATGACTGCAAAACTGCAAGATGGACACAAAAACAATACAATGCATGTGAATCCCAAACACAAATGATGCATGAAAAAATTTTTGGTCAAAAACATAGAAACTGAAAATTTTTCAGTTGCAATCGATCGAACATCAATCGACTCAGGCAGACTCAAACCAAAAATTTTAATCGCAATTTCGATTGATCGAAAAGCAAGTTCGATCGATCGAAAGTCTGGAAAAATCAGATTTTTGAAAAACAGAGCATTTTAATGCAGAAACTCCTCAAAGCACATTGTTTTATAAAAAAAATGCATGAGTATGAGACGAAAAGTTTTTCAAAAACACTTGAATTCAACCCAGATCTTTCAAAATCAAGATTTTCAATCAATTTGTCCTCAAAGCGCAAACATTAAACACATTTTGCATTAAAATCAATGAACTTTTAATCTTGGATGGCCACAACAAAATCACACACAATATAACGTACCAAGTTTAGTAAAGAGTAACTTGTGTAGTGTGTGCAACTAGCAAAAGCTTGAGATACATATGAGGTGATATGTGAATAGAAATCAAACACAAAATCTACAAAATTCATCACATAGAATTTGAAAGAGACTATCACCTAAAGAGTTATATCATATAACTCCCACATCTCCTAGAAAACAAGCTTGCAATCATGTAAGTTTCTTGATTTTGCCTCATAATATACACACCAATTTAATTTGTTTGATTTAACATTAAGTCCAATAATGTACACATCAATTTTAACATTTAAACCGAGGCTACACCTTATATTCTTTTTGTGCATGTGCTACACTTTCTCGACCAGAAAATCTTACGATATGCACTAAGGTGTTCATGATTGGCTAGTAAACAGTGGTGAGATGGTTATTTATGCCTTTCTCAAAAGGTTCAAGTCCAATAGTCAAAGACATGTGACTTCAAGATCAAGACAGAGTGATCAAAAACTATAAACATCTCCCACACAACATGCACTACAAAGCTCAAACTAGTAAAGTGCAATAAAAGAAGCTCATCCAACCTAAACAAGGTACATAAACTTGTTATGTAAAGATAATATGGCCAATCCTTGATTGTAAATCCAAGATGTGAAATACAAAACACAAAATCCTTTTTGGTTTTAAAAAATTTATAACCAAAACAAAAAACACATATTATGCTAAATGAGCAATACAAATGCAATGCATGACAGTGCTTAACTAAGCTATAGAGGGTACACAAACAAGAAATATCAATTTCTTAATTAACCCATGAGTAAATGTACAAACTAGTACACACTCATACAAAATTATAAATAGCTTAGCACTTATATAACACATACTATTCAAGTTTCTCTACAATGTCAAGCATGTTCTAAATCAAGAGAGAGATATCATAACTCATGTAATCCTCAAAACAAATAAAACAAGACACAAAATAAATTTTTTTGTCTTTTTGAAATTTTTCAATGTTTTTGGATTTTTTTTTTTAATAAAAAACTACCTAAAAAAAATAACCAAAAAATAGAAACAAAACATGTCCACAAATAATCGAAAGAATTAAATCAATGACAAGTCAACAACACTCACCTTAGAGAATCTTTTCTCACCCATATAGCACGAGTCTTCGGCTTTGTAGGTGAAAATTCATAAGAAGCAGAGTGTATTTGAGGAATTACACCAATCTTCTGAGAAAGACTAAAATCTTGCAAATTCCTTTCACAAGCCAACAAACTCAAATTTTTCAAAAGAATATTAAACAATTTATATGGACTTATGGCAGGAGAAATATCATCACATACCTAGATTGAAACACTGAATGCTTAAATTTCAATTTATGACAATTAGGACAAATGTGACCACGGACACCACAAAAGTGGCAAACATGAACAAATTTAGGAACATCAGTATTCCTAACATCAAATCTAGTCTCAGATTTTGGTTTTTGCCTTAATAAAGAGCAATTTGGTCTAATATGACCAACAACATCACAAAGGTGACAGGTAGGCACAAAAACATATTTATTATGCTCTCTAACAGTAGGTTTAGACTTAGGTTTAGAAACTTCAGCGTCTACATCAGAACTTTTACCTTTATCTAACTTAGCAAAATAAGCTTTTTCTTTATTATTCCTCTTAAAAGGAGGGATATAAACTTTCTCAGTTTTAGGCTTAAGAGAAACAGAAACACTTCTGTTATCAACAGCAGGCTTGGTACTAGTCAAATTTTCAATTTTAGCTTTAGATTCAACTAACTCTTGTTCCAAGCTTTTCATCTTCTCATCTTGAGAGGAAATTTGATTTCTCAAAAATTCATTCTTTTTATTAGATTCATCTAATCTAACAACCAATTCCTCTTTTTCAAGATTAGCCAATTTTAACTATTCCTTAAATTTCTTTGCAACTTTCAAAGATTTAGATAATTCCTTACAAAGAGTTTCACAGACATCAATAAAATCAACAGAAACATGATCAGAAAGACATTTCAAATTATCCATGACAACAGGGGTCAAGGATCAGCTCTTAGATCAAAAGATCTAAAACAAAAAGAGCTACCTGCTCTGATACCACTTGATGGTTTTTAGACCCCTTTAAACACAATTGGATTAACCTAGTTAATTAGCCAAGTTGTTACTTAGTCCGAATTCCAAGTCTAGGTTATCACAATCAAACAATCATATCATGCAAAACAACAGAAAGATAAATAAAACAATGACATGATCACCTAGGAAACCAAACTGGTAAAAACCTGGGGAGAATTTAACCTAGCTATCCTCAAGGTAAACCTGAATCCACTATCTTGAAAGAATCGAAGTTCATACAATAAGACTTACAAGCCCCCACGCTCAACTTCTTATTGCTACCCACCAGTAGAACTTACTGACACGACCACGTGCAAACTCCAAGACCACAGACTCCTTCTTTCTTGGATTCACCACCAGATATAAGCACCCACGCTTGTGTTTCTTTAGGCTTCAATAGCAGCAACTGAGTTGATCATCAAGGGGTAGATAACATCTCCTCCTTGAAAACCCTAAGTTTTGTGTAAAGGAAAGCTCCTCTAGATCTCACAAGAGATTTACACAAAACAGAAAATATGAGCAACAATACAACTCTCAAGCAACCAAGACTTTAGAGAGGTTTAAGTACAAAACCCTAAAACCAAAAGAGGCACAAGAGGCACTTTAATCTCTCTCTCTTCAGTCTTAAAAACGTGGCTTAGGGTTTCCTTTATATAGTGGGAGAAGTACATCTGAAACCCTAATCCTTAATGGGCTTAAGTTGCTGTTTGGGCCGACTTAAAATTCTGCAGATACGATTTTCGATTGATCGAGCCTGTTCTTCGATCGATCGAACCAGGCAGAATATGAAGTCTTCTTCTTGCAGCTTGTATGTTCTTGAATCACCTTGAGCATTGTCTAATAAAACCTATAAACTCTAAGATCTATATCTAGACAAGTTTGTGTTCACGATTTGCCAATTGTTCTAAACATTTAGAACTTAACAAATCCAAAAACCACTTCATTTTTTTTTTTTTTATCTCACAAAACAGATCTAGTATTTTGACAAACCAAAATCAATTTTTTTAATCACCAAAACATATCTAAATTTTTTAAAACAAAAGAAGAGATTTCATTCATAAATAAATTTGTGTGACTTAATTTTTATTTCACATGTTCAACATATCATTCATGACATGCATAACATAGTACATTGGTCACAAGAGTTTAGACGACCAGACTCTGTCTGGGCGGAATGGGTGCCTAACACCTTCCCATTCCGTAACCTAGCCTCCGGATTTAGGTCTTTGGTTTAGTAGATCTAGCCTTGTCTTTGCTTGTTTTGGGTAGAATGTAACTAGGACAAAAGATATGTAAATATTTGGTAGATTGTAACTAGGACCCAAAGCTGTGTAACTTTTCAATTTTCCAAATATGTAATATTTATTCAATCAATGAAGAGAACAATTTAGTCATGTATCTGTATATATTTAGTTTTTCTTATTTTTTGTATAAAA
>JARYZH020002029.1:0-19529 GCA_030021035.2 Notholithocarpus densiflorus | reverse complement strand
TTTTCAATAAATCTTGAGTTATAATTATTTTCACAAAATATTTTTTAACTATTGAGGTAGCAATGATAAATTGATCTCAAAAGAACAAATTAAACTTCAACTCAATCCTAATAAAAATTGTTATATCAGTAGCGCATTAGTTAACCTTCTCTTCTCTTCTCTTCATGTACATCTTCAAGGTAAATGGTGAATATCATTTTGCTTGACATAACAAATGCAAGTTGCCACTTGCCGCTGGCCATGTCCTCTATATGTCTAGTTACGTACCTTGGAGTAACATGCACGTAGCTAGGATCAGTTCGTCAATTGCGTGCCTTAATTCAATTGACATCTTCTTGGTCTATCTTGACTGCTTCCAAGCCATAAATGAACGGTACACTTGTCTCATCTATCACTCTTAAATGTCAATCCCCACACCATACCCGTATGTACAAGCAAAAGTGATCATAAAAACTCATACCAAAATGCAAAAAGCACTGCTTCATTATATATATGCCTTAGATTATTAAAACACCAGGCGTTTTGCAGACTTATTAAGAGAACCCTTTTAAGACTCAATTAATTTTTCACAAAACTTTAAAAAAAAACTTTTGTTAACAACTAGTACATAAATAAAAAGCTACAAATTAAGATAAAATTTTATTGAAAATAAATAAAACAAAGAAATGAGTGGACAATAGTTCATCTACACTTTGCTATATATATATATATATATATATAAATATAAAGTGACTTTAATAAGCAATTTCTTTTGAATAAAGCTAGGAACACAACAAAATGAGTATAACAGTTTCACAAAATTCTTAAATTAGCATAGTAAAATTTTTTAATTGAAGATTGTGATGGGTACATGTGTGAGTTGGCATGTTAATTTTGAGAACATTGTAAAATTATTGTGACATTTTATTGTATCCAGAGCATTAAATTTTTTTTTTAATCTATTAGATAATATTTGGGACCTAATTAATTCTCTTATAAGTATAGAAATATTCTTATTGGATAATATTTAGAGGTCTTGTTCAACTTTAGGGGTTTCCTTTGTATCCCCAACTGCAGCCACAATAAAAGCTTGAAAAGCCTAATGTTACGTACGGGTCGTTTATAGACAACGGGTGAGAGAGTCCATCATTGTCAGGGTAAATTTCACAATAAAAATCCTTTCTATAGTTGAAGGAATCAAGCATCGCTCGCGAATTTTTGGTCCAGTTATATATCCGCCACTCCAGCACTATAGGAAAATGCATTTTCATTTTCTCCACAGAAAAGGGACTGGCCATAACTTGTGACAGAAACCATTTTTCGCCTACTAAGAAAGCAAACTTATTGCAATGCTCATCATCATCTCTACTTGAATTGTTATCTATATCATTAAAATCGACATTAAACTCTTGTAGCCCTGAAAGGATTGTGGTTTGGCAACAGTTGAGGCCCGAACATTTGTGGCGTTGCTGTTCTTTGTTTATCGAGCTTGTGTTGTTACAATGTGATTTGCATCCAACAACCATAGGATCAGTTTTAGCCACTGTTGCCCAATTGTTGCAACCAAAAGAAACGAATGTGTTCATGAAGTCGGAGAACACAAAAGGACTTCCTTTAATGTTCATACCTCCTTCATTGCTCACAGTCACACAACTTGAATTCGAATCGATTATTGAATTTGTGACACGAACTGTGTTGTCTCCGGCTCCGTTACCACTTGTAATAGTGATTTCCAGCACCTCCATGTTAATAATCTTCAAGAAGGCTCCAGTTCTATTGCAAACGATTTCGAACCAGTCATCCATGTAACAATGGGAAGAGTCCATTCCAAAGGGGTGTGGAACTCTTAAGATCTCCACATTGAGCTTTACAACCGAGTTGTGCAATAGGTGGTTCTTCTGCTAATCCATATGTGAGCCATAGAAGTAAGAAATTAATCATAATTACTGATTTCACAGCCATTTGTGGGTGTCTCACTACTCACCATATCAACAAATTAAGCTGACTACATACTAACCTTTTATAGACCATTGAATGCATGGTATCTCTCTCTCTCTCTCTCACAACCTTTTGAGATCTATTGGTTGTTGCATAGAGTGACCACGCCTTATAAGATTCTAATGACGACTACTCATCATAAATAAATCATAATAGAATCATATTGAAAATTTGTGTGGATCTAATTGGTCTCAGTTCGTCGTTGATACATCACAATTGATAAAACATGCTTAAAAAAATTGTAACATTAGTTAATATATAATACCCTCATTCATATATATATATATATATATATATATAGTCACTCTTCCAACCACGAATCAAAAAGTGTAGTTATTGTTTTAATTTCAAACTAAAACTTTACTCTACACAAAGTCCAAGGGTTGGGTTATCACTTTTCAACCTAAAACATTTACTCCATGCAAGATTCAAGAGTTGGGGCTCTGACTTTTCAACTTAAAACTCCTACCCTATCCAAGATTCAAGGGTTGAAAGCCGGTTTCCCCGATTGGTAGATTATATCCACTTCCTTACCTAAAAGTTTTTCCACCGTATGAACAATTCAAAACAGTAAGTTGTAGAGTTTATTTGAGTTAAATCTCTTATTGAACTTTCTTATTCCAAAGAAAAAAAAACAAAACAATACAAACAACTGAACAAGGTTCACCAATCAAATTTGACTCTATTTTATTGGAAGAATGGAGAAGTGGGAGAACAAAAAGTTTTGGGACAAAAAAAAATATTTGTGATTTTCACCATTTTTGTTTGGTTAGGAGCGGGGCGGCTTAATACATTTGTTTTAGATGCAAAATTACTATTAATTAATATATATCTCGTAGTTTTTTTTTTTTTTTTTTTTTTACAAAGTTTATAGGCAAAAAATTTGACAAAACTTTTCACATCTATTGATGTAACAGATTGATACTGGTAAGTTAAAAAGTGATATTAGTGATAGACTTAGATAAGAATTAGTAAAAGTTTGCCAACTCAACTTGTGAATAATGTTGTGAATTTTTTTGTGTATTGTTTTTTTTTTTTTTTTTTTTTTTTGAGAAGTACTACATTCACAATATTTTCACAACAAATTCTAAGTGTTAAGTTGTTACTAGTTCTAATTTGAATCCATCACTGAAATTAATTTTTTGTCATCAATAATAGCTTGTAACAACCTACCACTTAGGATTTATTGTGAAAAATGTTGTGGATGTAGCATTTCTCTCTATTTTTTCTTGTTTTTCATTTGATAAAAAAAATATTATTTTATTTATTGGCTAATATTTGGGCTTAATTAATACTATTATAATGAAAAAAAGTAACTCTATTGATTAAAATTTGGGAGCCTTTTTTTCTACTTGGGGTCTTAGACGACTGCATCATTTGCTTCTAGTATAGAGCCAGCTCTGGTTAAGAGATGTGCAATGATAGAGAGCAGAGTACTGTTATGAATTAGAAGTAGAGTGATGGAAAAGTGGAGTTGATTTTTACTCTTCTTCTTAATACCATTTTCTTTCCTCTTTTCTTTTTAATTTGAAGAAAAAAAAAATTGTGGCCTTTTCTTTCATCTTCCTTTTCATTCCAACCAAACAATGGAAAAATTACAGTTTCATCTCCATTTTCCATCTCTCATTTACCATCATCTCCATTACCACCCCAACCAAACATAAACTTCGAATTCTTTTTTCTAAGTGATATAAAATTTTATATAATTTTTTTCACAACTGTTGACATAACATGTTATAATTAATTAGTACATACTAAAATGGTTTTAGTAACAAGCTCATGTAAAGTAACATTACACCAATCATAACTTCACACCTTAACAAGTGGTAAAAAGTAAAATGTGGAAAAAAAAAATTGTGTGTTTAATGAGTTTATTTATTGTTAACTTATTTTTTGTTAACTTATTCATTAAAAAGTGAGATACTTAGAAAATAAAGCATAAGTGAAAATTACATAAATGAACTTGACCCTACTCTGAGATAGAATTTTACTCTAACCTAATTTAATTATATGTGTGTGAAGTTTTCTCCTGAGACTTGAACTCCGGTCCTTACCCCCCACATCCCACAAGCACTTATACTTGTGGAATGACTATCACACCAAGAATATACAGTGGTAAATTTCACCCTATAATTCATATCAAAAGTAATCCTAAAGAAATTAAGGGTAAATTGATTTTGTTATGCTTAGAACAGGCTCGAATCATTGCTTTATAAGAGCTTAAATCTGATTAATTGATTCATGATCTAACCATACACATACATGCACGGAATAATCTTAGGTTATTATGATTGGTCCTAAAATTATTAATTTAAATAAATTACATTGAAAGATTAAATATCGGTTAGTAATTTTATTTATGGTAGGCATGCAAGTAGTAAGCACTAAGGGCATGTTTGGTAGACTGTAATAGGCGCTGTAATGTAATAGTTATTCCTATACTTTAGTTATTCTTTAGTTTGGTTATGTTTTTATTACAAGGAATAGTCATTCCTTATGAATAGCTATTCTTCAAAATGAAGAATAACTATTACTCTTTAAAATGTTGTATTAGTTATTCCTTAGTAAGTGCAATAATTTCAAAATTTAATATATTTCCAAATAAACAAAATTTTCATATACATCTAACAATTATAAAAATAAAAAATCATAAAAAATAATACATATCTCTCTTAAATTTAAAAATAACAATTTTTTAGGAGATATAATTGTATGAGTAAGATATTTCCTAAAATAAATATTAAATTTCATTTTAACGTTATAACTAACAACCAAACTAATGAATATGTTTAGTTATTACATTACAACACACTTTATTACTAGTAATAAAGATTACAATTCCTGTCGTAATCCCCATTCAGTGTATCAAACATACCCTAAATAATTTCATGTGGGTAATGTCATCCTATTAATTATTTTAAGATAATTATTTCTATCTTTTAGATAATGTATTTATCTTAATTAATTGGTTAGAGTTTTCTAAGTGCTAGGAAACTTTTAGGGAGGATGTGGCAAGATGGTACCATGGCTGCACATGTTAGGTCTGGCATCCAACGTACTCACTCACAAACAAAAATCACCATAGTTTTCGTATGATTCTTTCTCAAACATCTACATCCATCTACATAGTGTTTTGCATCAATCATCATCAATGGAGCAAAGATCTGCAGACAAGCATCAATCTTTTGGAGGATCTATTTTCCTTAAATCGTGTTTCAATAATGATATATAGTTTTAGATTTAGATTTGTGAAATTCCTTAATGACCTTGCTTTAGCTTACCCAATTGGAACTGCCTCCATGCCAGCACTGTCTGATAGAGATTCTTTCATTCTACGACAGTTCAGGCATTCACTACGGTTGACTATGCCTCTCCTCCTACTCCTAATGTTTTGTAGAGTGGGCATAGCATTTTTGCACATTCACCAACAAAAAATACCTTGAATTTACTAGTATTACTATTATCGGCTCCAAAAAAAAAAAAAAATTAATACCATATTATACACAAAGAAAACTACCAACAGCTTGTCTTTATAGCATAGGTCTCAAAATGACTGCAAAGAAGCAAGTGAAGGTGTAGAATTTTCAAACAGTGTTAAGTGATGTTTGTACTTTTTTTTTTTTTTTTTTTTTTTTTTTTTTTTTTTTTGAGAAACAAGTGATGTTTGTACTTAGGGAACACATTGGAAATATATTTTTAAAAATTTTTGGTATTACTTAGAATTAGCCCAATCCTCAATGATAGTTTTTGTATTTTACTCCTTTATGGATGGGCTAAGCTAAACTACGATGGTAGCTTCAAACGCAACTCTGGCCTCATAGGTGGTAAGAGTCTACTTTATTAGGACCATTTAAGAAACTAGTTGGGACTTTATTCCCTTTGGTTGGGCCACACTACCGTACCATTCTTATGAAAAAAAAATTCTAGTACTGTAAATTATTACACAATATTTTGGTCAGAACAATAATTTCGCAGAGTGTAAATAGTGAAGAAAAAATTATCAATTTATATATAAATGATAAGCAAGTAAGTAATCAATTACAGTCTACCACGTCAGAGTCGTGACAAAAAATTGTGGAGTAGTTTGTGCCTTGGTGGTCCTAGAACCACATTCTTATAACTGATCAAGCTTTGTGCAATAAAAGAAAGACTGACATTCACAGGGTAAGGATTACAGGAATATTATCTTCCAGCTAAATTCATATTATGTTTTTCATATTATTACATGATAAGCTTAAGCTAACAGCCCCACCCTAGGTATCTGTACTTGTATATTGACCGTAGGAATTGATCGTTAGAGACTCGAAGTTGGTGTTAAGAAGCCTTTTTTTTTTTTTTGCTCAGGAATACAAAATTGTTCACAACTTTTTGTCATAATTGTGATGCATCAGAATATAATTGGTGAAGAAAAAATAGTGGGTATATGTGTAAGTGATGGTTAACTACTCACAGTCTACCATGTCACAGTTGTGACAAAAAAATTGTAAAATAATTTGTGATTCTAGAACTACTCCAAAACGTGAAGAGAAGACAAAGCGAATCAAAGAAGATCTATGTGATGTCGTTCAATTTTTCCTATACCTTTCGTTGGATGACATACACTGATGTATTTAAACTTAAATTTGTAAGATAGTACTACTTGTATCAGTTGTGTGTGAATATTACAAGCTCTTACCAGTTTCTGAGCGGGGAAAAAAAAAATCCTACTTATGCATGGTGACAAATTAATATGGAGTCAGGAATTGATATATTAATAGTTAAGAATTATGATTCTAACAAGAAATACAAGTTTAGCGACAACCCAAAAAAATAATAAAAAAATACAAGTAGATCAAATTTATGAGTGGATTTTTTTTCCCTTTAATATAGTGATTTAGGATTAAAGGTAATAATAATAGACATAAATTATAAATGTTTTAGCCAATAATCTTTAAGTTAACTAACATTTTCTAGTGTTTCTAACGGTGACATCAAAGATTTGAATGCTCCTAACTTAAGATGTGACAAAAAAAAAAAAAAAAACTTTACCAATTAACTGAATTAATAAAGTTTCTTATTGTCGAATAAGTAATCTGGGTTCTATTCTCATCATCAAAAACTAATTAGTATCTTCGTTTGATTATATTAAAAAAAAAAAAAAAAACAATTACTACTAGAAGTAGACGTCATAAGTTGAAACTATTTCTAAAAAAAAATCTTAAGTTGTGAAAAAAATGATTAATTTTTTTAATTATAAGATGCCGATTAATTAGTATTTAGAATGCTATTTAAGGATAAATGATTAAGCTAATTTCTTTCAAAAGCACGGCAAATATCTCATTAAAGCACCCTTGGAGTAATTGTAACTCTACAAGTACAAATTCTTGTGAAGTAGGGGACAAGGATCTGGCTCCAAGTCTTCAAGAGGAAGCTTTACACACATATACAATTAAATTAAACTAAAGTAGAATTTCTATCTCAGAAAAAAGAAAAAAAAAATCAATCAATCAATCAAAATAATACAACAATCTTGCACTCAAAAATTTAAAAAAATAGCAATCAAAATTCACCATTTCTTCGGCATGCTCACATTGTAGTTACAATTAAATTTCTTATTTATTATGTAGTCAACTCACCACCTTATTAGTCCCAAATTTGAAAACTAAGTGACAAATTAATGTTGTACACAATGAGATCATCTGTGTACCAAGTGTTGTTAGGGGCACAATGGTTAGGTTTCATTAGGCAAGTAGTCTGCCTATGAGCATAGGAGAGATAATGGCATTGTTACACCTTCCATAACCAATTGGTTAAACCTAACGCTATCCTATTAACATTTGTTTACAGAAACAAACAAAAATAACCCCTTCGTTTTTTTAATCGTCCCTCTAAAAGGTATTTCTGGTTATATTAAAATATGCACATGGACCATTGCATTGGATTGCATGTTATGGGTAAACTTTTCTTTTTATTTCTTTTTACAATTTTTAATAAATCCATAGTTGGGAGAGAATTAAACTTTTTGAATATTTTTGGACACCATAATAGCAATTATGCTATGTTTGGATTGGGGTGAGAAAATAGAAAAGTGAGTTGATTTGGGGTGATTTCCGTGGGGCCCAACCATTTTGTTATCATCCCAAAGAGTAAATTTACTATTACAACCAATTTTCACAACTTTGACCATAATTTTTCATATTGGCGAGTTGTAAGCAGTAGAAAAAAAAAATGATAAGTTAATATAGGTCCATAATTCTACCGTTCACAAGTCGGATAAGTTGTGAAAAAGTTGTAGAAATAGTTGTAGTACCAAACTTACTCTCATACCAAATGACGTGGAAAGATAGGAAAATAAAGAGAAATTTTGGGTTATTTTAACTTTTTTTTATTATAAAATTACTAATATGCCCTTCTATAGATGTTACAAATCATATAGTCAAGGGTATAAAAGTAAAACAAATATTTTCCTTACCATTCTCTTTGAAAACCAAATAAGGTCAAGAATTTGTTTTCTTTTTTAAAATAACCATCTCCTCCACAAACCAGATGCACCAATCAACTTATGACACGAGGCCTCTAAACATTTACAGAGAAATGAGAAAGACTACAAGCCGTATAATTTTGTGTGTAAATTTTTTTTCACCATGTATAAAGTTAGATAGTGTTATATTCTCTAAATACAGTGGAGCTATCATGTGTTTTCTCTATTATACCTTTATTTACGTTAGTTATTCTGTTCTTCCAAAGATTTCAAAAACATTTGTTCCATTGACTTATTGTTTTCACCGTTTAAACATAACTTAATTTTGACAAAGGATATTGATAAAATTGAGAATGTAATTCTTTATATATTGAATTGAATTGTTAGGATACATGGTATGCATACCATGCTCCGATAGCAGGGGCAAGTAAGAGAAGCACAACAATGACCATATTTGGTTGGAATAGTTCAAGCTTTCTCTCGATTTGTTTGTACATTTATAGGATGCTGGAGGATACTCAATATTTCCAAAAAAGTTCAAACATGTTGAGTATTTTTTCATTTGGGCAAGTAAGAGATTGGGACATTTTGATTTCAATATGGTATTCAGAGTCCAAGTTAGGCGTGATTCATCAAGCAGAGGATGTATAATCATAGACAATTTTAATTCCCACACATCAATCTCAAAAAAGTAAACAAAGCCATGCCCTTGTTCACTTAAATTTTTGCTACATCTTGTGCACTTAAATTAGTACAAGACGAATAAGTAAAAATATAAGTCACATTTTCAAGAGCTAAACACAGGAATATTTTCATTCAATGGGACAACTCTAATTGAACAGCCTGGTTGATTAAGGAATATTAATTATCTGTACAACAATAATTTATCTTCTGTAGGGGGCAGAGCAGCAACTAATTATTTATGAATTGATCGCTTTTTTCTTTTCTTTTCTTTTCTTTTCTTTTTTTTATTTTTTTTTTATGATAATAACAAGAATTAATTGCTAACCATGCATATGAGTACTGAATATATAAATAGGAGTAAAGCAATTTCTACAACTGGGCTATTGCCACTCCAAAATATATTGCCCGGTTTTTCAGCATTGTTTATTAACTTAATCAATTACACATTCACAATTATAAAGTTATAAATATTTTTTTCCTCTTAAAAAGACCTTAACAAATAAATATACCACACACTAAGCAAAAAAGAAAATTTGTTGTAGGTAAGGATAGCTATCATAAATCAAGGGACCAATTATTTGTCACACAAAAATATGAAGTGTCTTTATGCTATCATATATGTGAAGAATAATTGCCCTAGTTCCGCTGTGGTGTTAACTTTCCCTTGCATTTAAAGTATAGCCGATTGACTTGATTCACCTGATTGAAATGATGAACTAGTTGAATTTAAATTGTCTCCTACATCCCCTGCTGGTCTTGCTGGTGATGATGATAGGAAAGGCTTGGAAGGCATTTGTAAGCATTCAACTTCTCCTTCAAGCATTTCTACAACTTTGTTCATTGAAGGACGGTCACTAGGCTTCATCTGTATGCACCATAATGCAACTATGATCATCTTCTTAACAATTTTCTTCTCCTCCTCTGTGGCATCTTCTATTTCTATGTCATTTCCTTCGCTAAATTGGCCATAGACCCAAGTTGGGAAGTAAATTTGGCTTGAATGGTCTGCAAATGCATTCACGTTCTTTCTTCTGCTAGCCATTTCCAACAATAACATGCCAAAACTATAAACATCAGCTTTATAGGAGACCCCTCCAATGTTTTTATAGAACAACTCTGGAGCTATATATCCTAATGTTCCTCTTGTTTTTCTAATTTTTTTTTAATTAAATTTTTTTTTTTCAATGTGAACACATCGACTCGGACAACGCCACCGCAAAAATCAATTTGATTTGGGAACAAATTACCAAAGCAAAAAAAGAAAAAAGAAAAAAAAAAGGGTAATGACAGTGTGACACACTCGGTGAGAGCAGCGCGTGGAGGGAGAGGAAGCGGTCGGCTACGGCTACGGCCGCTTTTTTAATATTTTATAATATCATCATTATGATATGTTAGAAAAAAGAAAAAAGAAAATGGTGATTCTTTTCTTGGTCTACCGCTGTATCGTCCGTGTCTTGCTTCTCTTTCTCTACTTCTCCATCACCACACATAATAATATTAATATTAATATGAATACATTTTCTTTTCTACAAATTAAAAAAGTCTCCCTTTGCTTTGATCACAATTACATATATTAAGAGCGCACACTGAATTAATTGATGTAATTTGTAAAACTACTCCTAGTCCTACCACTTCTTCTTCTTCTTCTTCGAAATAGATATAAATCAAAGCCAAAAACCATAACTAGTTCTCTCTTCTTCTTCTTCCCCATCTCTCCTGCGGCAACGGCCAGTATTGGCCTCCACCGCCTCCATTTTGGTCTTGGAGCCCAGCATGGAGTTGGGCTTCGACTTGGACAGAGTTTCTTTGACTTGTGCTGGCCGACAGGCGGCGCCGAAGCTGCTGGCGGCGGCGGCGGCGGCGGTAGTAGTGGCGGAGGAGGAGTGAGGATTATCCTTGGATTTGGATCGGACAGGGGAGTTGGAAGCGAAGGATCGAGGAGAGTTGGAGTTGGAAGCGAAGGATCATACTTGAAGAATCGGATTTCTTGGAAGAAGAGAAGAAGCGACCTTTGAAGACCATTTTTTAGGCTTTGAAGTTGGAAAAGGAAAGAAAAGAACAGAGAAAGTTCTCTCTTTCTCTCTCTTTTTGTCTATAAATTACGCCTGTGAGAAGTTTCTGTTCCTGTTGCCAAATCTGATATCTCAGAGAGACTCTCTCTCTCTCTCTCTCTCTTTCTCTATTTGGAATTTTCTCGAGGTTCGTTTTTCCGAGCTCTAATTTTGCTTTGCTTTTTGTTCACGTTTCTTTTGATTTTCAACATCGAAGCATTGTTTTCAAGCATAGTTTATGGCTTCTTCTTTTATTTCTTTGGTCAATTTCGTTGTTTCTGTGTAGCATTGTTCTTTCGGAACCGAATTGTTGCTTGTTTAGAAAGAGCGTTGTTCTAGTGTAGAAATCCTAGAGAATTGGACCTGTGAGGCTGAGAGTGTTGTAATTCGGAAAATTAGGGTTTTTGATGGTGAATTGAAGGTTGTTGTAGTATAGAGAAATGAAAGCCAATTGGATCTCAAAACGCAGTGTTTTGTTTGTTAATGGCAGTTTTACCTAATAATAGTTTTTTTTTGGAGAAGATACCTAATAATAGTTTGCCTTGTTTATTTGCTCTTGTTTTAAACACATGGTATATTATGCGATAATTTGCTTTATTTGGCGGTTCTGATGATTCTATTATTTTCTTTGAATTAAATTTGTGGATCAAATAAAAAGGCTTTTAAAGCTCATTTGTTGCTTTTAATTTCTATTTTTTTAGTATGATTTATTGCGTGATTCTAGCAATGTTTTTTGGCGTCGAATTTTAACGAAATTGGATTCAAATGATAGTGAACTTAGATATAAGAGTGTTGTAATTTGCTGTGATTTTGTTGGGAAATCATAGCAAACTAGACCTGTCAATGAGTTCTAAGGGGTTAAAGAAGAAAGCGGTTTCCTCTTTACTAGGGAGGAGTATTTGGCAAACTTAGGCTCGTTTTTGCCATTTTTATGTGGACTGCAGCCGCCATGGGTAAAATTATACTCCCTCCATCCCACTTTGTTTGTCCTCTATTCCATTTTGAGATGTCCCAAAATATTATCCTGTTTCTAAAAATAAAAGTTATTAATTTACTATTGTTCCTATTATACCCCTATTAATTTACTAATTCAATTTTTTGATAAATTTATTTAAGGGTAGTTTTAGAAACTTATACATTTTTAAAAGGTAGACAAGACAATAAATGATGTTCCCTTAAAAAATTTGACTTTTCAAACAGGATAAACAAAGTGAGACGGAGGGAGTAACAATGGAAAATCTTAGGAAGCGGAATATACAAATATAGCGCCTGTGGATTATGATCACGTTGTCTTTTCTTTCTCTCGAATGACGACGTGGCTTATGCCTAAGAATGTGGTTGAGCTATTGTCTTTTTATGGATCTCTTGATTCTTTTTTTTCTTCTCTCTTGTAAATATTTCCATCTACCAAGGTTGTGCCTCTTGTTTCACTTTTCCTAAAGAATTGTTTCTTTATTTATTTATTTATTAAAGAAAAAATAATTTGAGGTTATATGTGTTTTACTTTAGTATTGTATGTTTTTAACCGCAATTACTTTATTTTCTGTTCTTTTTCCTTTGAAAATTTAGGAATGAATACAGGCTCTCTGCTCAATTTTTGCTACTGCTATGATTCTTGCACTGTTTTTGAGAAGTGAATTGAACTTAATTTGGAGTGATTTTTGTTTTTGATATTTTGTTATATTTTGGATAATTTGTTCAAAATTTGAGATTGTTTCTTTGGTTTCATGATTTGTAGAAAGATTGGGGATGGGTAATAAGCTTGGGAGGAGAAGACAAGTGGTAGATGAGAAGTACACTAGACCACAGGGGCTGTACAATCATAAGGATGTAGATCATAAGAAGCTTCGGAAGCTAATACTTGAATCTAAGCTTGCTCCGTGCTATCCAGGAGATGAAGATTGCACTTGTGATCTTGAAGAGTGTCCGATTTGCACCTATAAAAAAAATAGAAAAGAAGAGTGTCCGATTTGCTTTTTGGTAAGATAATATGAGGTCGATCCTGTTTTTAAAATCATGGTTTAGTACTTCTATATGCTCTAGGTTTTTACTATGGTTTCTGAGAGCTAGGAAATAGAACTTAAAATTTCAATACTTAATTTTTGTATATATAAGTAATCACTCCAAAGATCCATGAGAGCTGAATCTATTAATTAGTTTTCTGTTCTTTAGTTCGGTGTTAATTAAGTTTGATATGTACTGGATTTTTATGTGTTACTTTTCTAATTATCAGTGTCTATTTTTTCCCTGTTTAGTATTATCCAAGTCTTAACAGGTCAAGATGTTGCCTGAAAAGCATCTGCACAGGTGATATAATTCAGCAATTGTCACAAATGATATATGTAGTTATTAGTATATGCCTGCAATTTGACTAGTCTTCTTCGCACCAGAGTGTTTTCTACAGATGAAAGTTCCCAATTCAACTCGTCCTACACAGTATCCTTCATCATTAATGCTATGCCTTTTCCTTTTTCAATTCCTATTCTATTGTCTTGCTTAACAGTTGTAAGGTGTCCTTTTTGCAAAACTGCAAATTATGCTGTGGAGTATCGTGGTGAGAAAACAAAGGAAGAGAAGGATTTGGAGCAGATTGTAAGAATTAATTTGCATATCTTAGCTTCATTTCTTTTTTTTGGGTCTGATTTCTCTGGTAATTTTGCTCACATGATGGGTCATGAATGTAATTGATTTGATCTGAAATCATGCAGGAAGAGCAACGTGTCATAGAAGCGAAGATTAGGATGCGGCAGCAGGAAATTCAGGATGAAGAAGAGAGAGTGCTGAAAAGGCAAGAACCCAGCTTCTCAAATGGAAATAGGTCTCCTGTCGAAAGTCAGGAAATCATTGCTTCGGTAGACTCATCTCCTTCCCCAATGATTAGACCACCTCCACCACAACTCCCATTACCTAGGACAAATCGGTATGCAGTGTTCCTAATTGTAACAATGTCATATTTTGATTGGCACAGAAAAAGAAAAAAAAAAGTTACAATGTCATTGATTTGTTTGTATGCTAGTTGTGTTTCCTCTGTGTGTGTGTGTGGTTCTTTAAATTAATAGATAAATAATTAAATCATATGTCAATGGGAAAAAAAGGATGAAAATGTGACATCACCTAGCTGTCAAAAATATCTGATATAGTACTCTTTTCTTCATAAATCAAAATAGTTGACTATTCCTGTAATAATTCTATACTAAGTTTCCACAGTTTCGAACGCATTTACGTTTATGTAGCTTCTAATGAGAATGAGGTGTTTTGTGTTTCAAATGGAAGAATGCTGTCTTTCATTGGTATTTACGTTAGTCGCCCTTCATATGGGTGGATAGATTATGGACATCTCATGCCTGTGTTTCCAGATATTAAATCTCAAATCTTATTTCATTCCATTTAATTTAAATTGGGAAAGCAGTAAGAATTCTGAAGCTGTGATTCCTATGGATGTGTACCATTAGATTTTATGTCATCTTTGTGATAATAATGTGAGAGCAAGTTTGTGTGTTGGGGGGGAGAGAGAGAGGGGGGGGGGGTTGTTGAGCTTTTGAGATTCAGTGGGTGTTACCAAAGAGTGTAATTGATCTCTTATTTGGTTGGAGTAATTGGGTTGGAAAACATTCATTGGATACTTGGAATCTAGTTCCCTTATGTGTGATGCGGACATTGTGGAAGAAAGGAAATTGTCGCACTTTTGACAATGCAGAAAGTTTGGTGACTCAATTAAAATACTGTGTGTTAGATTTTTGTTTGATTGGTCTTGTGCGTGGGGCTTTACCAATAGCAATTCCATTGTCGATTTTAAAGAGTCACTTTACTTCTGTGTATAAGTTATTTTTTGCAAGTCTTTAGGCTACTTTGTGTCCATTATGTGTACATGTAGACTCTTTCCTCAATAAAACATCATTACTTATAAATAAATAAAAAATGTGAGATCAAGAGGGGTTGGTATACATGCTTATGAATTTCAATTGGAGGTCAAAATGAGATGGTATAAGGGTTGTAAAGTAGGTGTCATCTTAGTGGAAACCAATCAAGGACAGGACTAAACCAAAAAAAAAAAAAAAAATCTGGCATAAAAATAAGTTGTGGATAAGTCTTTTTGCTTTGTGAGCAGGTCTGGCAGCATGCTAGTCTGGCAATTTGCACTTTATTAAGGAAAAAGTAGAATGGAAGTTTAGAGCAGTCACTTATCACTGCTGATACATTTTGTTCTCCCTATTTGCTGTTGTAAGGAGATGTGCCTAACTTGATAAGGACAAGTTGATGTTTAGACTTGGGGTTCCCTAGATCTGATTTCTAAAATTTCTTCTCAGTAGCTACCTTATGCTTGAATTGGGATGGCTGAATTGAATTTGAGTATTAGTTATTAGAATAATATGCCAATGAGTGAAGTCATGCGTTCAAGACCCACTGGGTGCTTGTGTAAATTACCAGTAAAAAAAAAAATACATTTTCTTAAATGGAAGGCTTGAGATAGCGTTATTGACGCAGAACAACTAGAACAAAATGAAATAATAGGAAAATAAAGGATATGACCTAGGAGTTAGCACCTAGGCTTTGGAGTTAGCACCAAGTGGGGAAACTACTAGGAGTCAGCATCTAGGGTGGACCTGGAGTCAGCACCAGACCAAAGAAAGACCAAACGACAATTTTTTTCATTCATCGAAATATCAACTATCTCCTTAAGGAGTACAATAGGTTGCTTATAAAGTATTGCTAAACCCTAGTTCTAATTGGCTTAGGAAACCCTAATTGCCTTATTACAAAAATAACCTTGCTTCCAAATTAAGATACTAACAATGTAATAAACTACTAGGACCTAAAATATAAAAATGCAATTGACTCGCAAACATAAATAATACTAAATAAAAATCTTCTTGCGTCTCTCACATCATTCTCCTCTGGTTGGAGAAAATTTGACCTCTAGTTTTAAAGCATTGAAGAATTAAGATGCTGACAACTAACACTTGCTTCAAGTCTGGAATTACCTTAGGGAGCACAAAGAAAAGAAAAACCTTGAATTCCACAATGTCAAACTCTTCTGGAATAACAAAATCAATATGTGGAATCAACGCAATCTTATCTTGAACCATTGGAAGCACTATGTTATCCACTTTCTCCACTTTAGCAAACTGTCTGTCTTCATGCACCTTGGAAGGCTGATCAAAAGCAGATTCATTAGCTTCCAATATCACATCATGTGCGCCCTCTAACATAATATTCTCTTTAGAAACCATCTCTTCACCTTGCTGTTCTTCAATAGATTCGTTTCCTTGCACGCATGTTAAAGCAACACTTGTCGAGGCATGTATGTCTTTGTCAACATTAGGCTTTGGTGTTACTTGAGGTTTCTCCTCTACCAAGATATCATCATCACTGACTGTTGTCTTCTATGGAGGCAGCAATAATTTCATTGTGATCAATTATCCTTGGTTTCCCAATTGAATCTGTTTGAGTCTTCATTTGCTTCATCTGAGCAATCAAGTCTTGAACACCTTTCATGAGCTTTCCAGATAATTCCTTTAATTCCTTGCCTTGACGAAAGGTAGATTGTTCAAAAGTGCATTGAGGACATTAAATGGGACGATGATTCGTCGTATTTGCTTCAACTTGAAAAGTACCACACTGAGATTGGGGTAGATACTTAACTCGAAAGTATGGTGACAAATACTCATTATAAAACTTTTCTTTCATATCTTCCCACACACTAATGGCAGGTTCATACTTTATATAGCGGAAATATTTAAGATCCTCCCAAAACATTTGTTCTCTTCCTATTAACTTCAACTTTGCATGCCTAACTTTTATGTCATTTGCAAAATTTGCTTGCTCAAAGAATTGCTCCATCCCATTTAACTAGTTGACAAAATCCCATGGATTATTTTTACAACCGTCAAAATAAGGTGCTTTTGATATTGCCATAATAACTCAATGAACAAGATTCTTATTGACTGATGTTTACTGGACTGATGATATTGTGAGCATTTTTTTTTTAATGGGGTAGTTGGGTCAGGTAAATGCTGGGTTGAAGTTGAAGTGGGACCTATGGTTTTAATTGGGCTGAATAGACTGGGCTGGATGACAAGTTTGAGCTGCTGGTTTACTTTTTTTTTTTTTTTTTTGGTATCGTGTCAGGAAATGGTGGGTTAATATTGTTCTCAAGGGAAACAAAAACTGTGTTTGGGTCACACTGGATCGGATAGTGTTTTAGAAACAAGTGTGCTGGAGTCTTAAAAGTTAAAACAAAAAGTCTAGGTGACGAATTAACTTTTGAGATCGGGTTGAGGGGTTGCTGGTGGACTTGCTACGGCATGGCGGTGAGCAACTGACGGTCATGGCAACGCGAGGCAAGGATGGAAGGGATCGAAGCTGCTGGCAGTGAGTCTCTGCAATTGGGGCTTGCGAGTGTGTATAGAGGTAGTCATGGTGGCAAGCGAGAATCGATGGAGGTTGATCTCCGGCGTGAGGAAGACCAAAAATTGATGAACCAGGGTCAGCGGTGACAGAACTTCTCTGTCTTTGTGGTTGCAATGGGTTTGGTGATTTGAGTATGGACTTAGGATCTGTGGCCATGGGGTTGGGGTCTTGGAGTGGCTGGGATGTTTGTGTCAAATTGTCAATGGTGGTTGGTGCCGGCAGGATTTTTTTGTGGGGTTTTCTAGTGGTGGTAAGAAGACAACGGTGATTGGGATTTCTAATGGGTTGTGACGGTGGTTCAACAGTTTATTTATTTATTTTCTGTGTGAGTTTTCTGGTTCTAGATTGACTGCAGTGATGCTTCAAACAGATCGGTGTTTGCTCTGATACCAAATATGACGTAGGACAACTAGAACAAAATGAAATAATAGGAAAATAAAGGATATGATCTTGGAGTCAGCACCTAGGCCTTGCTTGGAGTCAGCACCAAGTGGGGAAACCACTAGGAGTCAGCACCTAAGGTGGTCTTGGAGTCAGCACCAGACCAAAGAAAGACCAAACGACAATTTTTTTCATTTATCAAAATATCAACTATCTCCTCAAGGAGCACAATAGGTTGCTTATAAGGGATTGCTAAACCCTAGTTCTAATTGGCTTAGGAAACCCTAATTGTCTTATTACAAAAATAACCTTGCTTCCAAATTAAAATATTAATAGCCTAATAAACTACTAGGACCTAAAATATAAAAATACAATTGACTCACATAAATAATACTAAATAAAAATCTTCTTGCGTCTCCCGCATCAGTTATTAGATTATTGCATGATCTGAAATATTGTGGTAGACTTCAAAGAACAGTGATGCATTAGTTTCTCCTATTTTACCTTTTTACTGGTTTATATTAAGAATAATGAAATGCAACTGAACAGAATATAAGCTTTTGGGCAAAAGGCTAATGGCTGTAACATTAAGATGCCTATGCAAATAAGACTGGTGCAGACAGACATAAGAATAATGTGGATCTTTAAGAACTCAATACTAAATTCAGGGATCTTGATGGGATGTTGAAGGGTTCTTGAATTGGGTTTGTTATTAAGGGTTTAGGTAGGGTTATCTAATGAAAAATGATTGGATCTTGTATGAGTTTGATGGCTGTTTGGGGTTAAACAGCAAATAGAATGAGAAACAAAGAAAGATAAACTCTAGGCAATAAGAATTCTAGTTGTTTGGTGCCGCTACATTCATGTGCATAATATTAAGATTTTTTTATTATTTTTTTTTATCCTCAGTCAATTTTTATGGGTCAGCTATCTATATTAGCAGGTTGGGAATTAAAATTTAATAGATGCGACTCCCTCAGTGTGGTCAGTACTTCATACTGTCAGGCAGCAAAGCTTACACTTGTTCACTAATTATGACGGTTCACCAGGGCCTCCTTCCTCTCATTCGTAGGGGTCACTAGCACTCTTTTTTTTCCCACTCTCTATTTATCCTCCCACAACCCCCCCCCCCCCCCCACCAAAAAAAAAAAAAAAAAAACTCTCTTTTCCTGTTTTCTGTTGATGCTTCGGCATTCAGGTTCAACTTCATATCCTTCATGTTTTGAGTGTTCATCTTATTATTGTTATCTGCACTGTGGAAGGCCTTAATGCAAATAAAAGCATGAATTAGTCAACAATCTCAACCCTTGATCAAGTGGATACAAAAGGAAGTTATGAAGAGGATAATTAATTTGTATTTTTAGCAGTGAACATTTTTTTCTTTTTCCAGAGTTTAAGTTTGAAGAAGTTCGATAGCATTGATTTTTATCTTGCTTCTTGTTAGCCAATGAATTTCTGATGTGTACATATATATATATATATATATATATATATTTACATATATATTTGGTTGCTAGAGGAAGACAAGCTCACCCCAAAGGGGAAGCTGGTGGATCAAACCCGAT
>JARYZH020002028.1:0-19533 GCA_030021035.2 Notholithocarpus densiflorus | reverse complement strand
GTCATTTTTTATATTTCGGGGGGATTTTGGTAATTTTTAGGTTTTGGGAGTATTTTGGTCATTTTTTTTTGTATTTGGGCGATATTTTGGTCATTTGATAATTAACAAATCCCTATAGGTGATTTTTACAGGTTTCGGGAGTATTTTGGTCATTATTTTGGGCTTTGGGGGTATTTTAGTTATTTTTAGGTTTCGGGGGTATTTTGGTCATATTTTTAGGCTTCGGGGGTATTTTAGTCATTTTTAGGTTTTGAGGGTATTTTGGTAATTTTTATGTTTTTGGGGTATTTTGGTCATTTTTTGGGTTTCAAGGGTAATTTGGTCATTTTATGGTTTTGGGGGTATTTTGGTCATTTTTTAGGTGACCTATCCCAGCGCTTTTGGAGTGCTGGAATAGGTTGACCCTATTCCAGTGCTTACAAAAACGCTGGGATTGGCCTCTCTCCATAAGGGAATGGAGAGACCTGTCCCAGCACTTTTAAAACCGCTGGAATAGGGTCCACCTATTCCAGCGCTTTCAAAAGCGCTGGGACAGGTCCCTCTATTCCCTTATGGAGAAAGACCTATCCCAGCGCTTTTTAAAGTGCTGGAATAAGTGGACCCTATTCCAACGCTTTTAAAAGCGCCAGGATAGGTCTTTCCCTATAAGGGAAATCAGTAACCCTATCCCAACGCTTTTGGGCTTCCTATACCAGCGTTTTTGAAAAACGCCGTTATAGGCCTCCTATTGCAGCGCTTTGTAAAACGCCGATTTTGAGCAACCGTAATAGGATTTCCTATACCAGCATTTTCAAAAAGCACTGGTATAGGCTTATCTATTACAGCGGTTTGTAAAAACGCCTGGAAAAAAACGTTGGGACAGGTCGATTTTTTTGTAGTGGTGGGTTTTATCCGCCCTACATAGCAAATGGAGTGGGGATGGAATTTTGAATTTACACTGAAATAGGTATGGGGTAGGTGTAGGGGTTGGCCTCCCCAGCCCATACCCAACCCATGTATCTCTATAATTTTTTATAAATTTTATTATGTGTTTGTGAATCTTACGATACACAATATAGAAGAAAAAAAAAAGGATTTGCGATACGATTCACGTTTTGACAACTATAATTATACTCCAAATTCACCAAAGGTTTAGTTTGTGATGAAACCACAAATGAAAAGGACTTGCAATCTTTTTTTTTTTTCTTTTTTTTTTTTTGCCGAAAACACCATTTTGGTCCTTATATTTTGAGGTCATAGTCAATTTAGTCCCTATATTTTGGTAACAATCAATTTTGTCATGTTATTTTCAATTTGTAATCAATTTGGTCCTTACCGTTAACTTACTAATAGAAAATGCCTACATGGCAAACAGTGAGTACACGTGGCACACTTGAAACTGATGTGGCTAATAAAATAATTATAAAAATAATAATAATTAATTGAAAATACCACGTCAACAAGTGAATGGTTAAAAAATATAAATCAGAAAAATTAACAAAAAAGCTTTTCTTGCATTTAGCAACCAAACATTCCAAAACATAAACACTTACAAAATAACCAGATCATTAAACCCAGACTACGAATTACATACGCAAAACACAACTTAATACGCAAAATTCCCACAAGTCATGCCCAAGTAATTAGCACTAAGCCCCATATCAAATCCAAACTTCAATTGTGAGATGAGATCAGTTTAGAGGATTTTCAAGCTCAAGAACACCAATCTATATCCCCATACACATATTTCAGTTCATCTCTCTCTCTCTCTCCTAGGTTCACTCAGATCGGCGTTCATAGTGATTCAACGGCGATATTGATGGTGGACAAATCAGTGGGCGACGGCAAGTTTGTACGCTTGGAGGATTGTCATACCCTTTGGGATTTTCAACAAACATTTTGATCGAATCATCTTGTGGTTTTGTGAATTGTGAGAGAACGATTTCTAAACTATCCAAGTTGAGTCTGGGTTTGATTTAGGTTATTTTGTATGGCATTTGTGTTTTTGCACCAAAAGCTAAGAAAATGTAATGGAAAAAAAAGAGAGTAATTATTGATTCTTAATTTTTTTTTAATCTTTTAATTGTTGACGTGGTATTTTCAAATAATTATTAATATTTTATTTGCGACATCAATTTCAAGAGGGCCATGTGTACTTACCGTTTGTCATGTAGGCATTTTCCGTTAGTGAGTTAACAGTAAGGACTAAATTGATTGCAAGTTAAAAATATCAGGGACCAAATTGACTGTCATAAAAAATGTAGGAACCAAATTAACTATGACCTCAAAATGTAAAGACCAAAATGGTGTTTTCGCCTTCTTTTTTTTCCTAAGGATTTTTCATTTCCAAGGATTTCTCACTAACATTAAAGAATCTACATACAAATTTTTTTTAAAGAGGATCAAATTAATCCAAAGTACTCTTTGATCCATCAAGATTAAATTAAACCACAAATTTCCAGCAATGAATTAGAGATCTATGAGCAATTACAATGATCATTGGCTGCAAAATAATGGAGGTTTGACTTCGCTACATGTCATCAACATCTTCTTTCTAAATGAAAAGAGTCATCCCCACAATTAGTTACAAAACAAATATGTAAAATTTCCTTAGTATGTGTAACCGCAGCAACAAGTCCTAGGTCTAACACATTAGGTCCTAGCCTCCAAAAGTAGCTGTCTACTACTACAAGCCACAAAATTTGACTAAAAAGGTTGCTACCGACTTTGTAAAACCATAATAAAACAATTAATAAAGTTTAGTTACAAACTTAGTTGTATCTTAAAACTACAACTTCGTTTAATATTTTTTTATTGGAGGTAAATTTTGACAAATTTAACATTGGATTACATTTATTCATATGTCCTCTACACTTGCAAAATTACAAGAAGATCAAATATTAACACCTATGCCATCAACAAAATTATTTAAATTGCAAATTTTTGTAATGTAAAATTATGCATAAAAAAATAATTTTATGGTTCATATAATAAATAACATTCAATTGACACAACATTTGACATATATGTTAAGAGCTTAAATAACATGCAATCTAATATTTAGATTTTCAAAATATGTAGCAATGTTAATTTTTTTTAAAGAAAGTTGTAGTCTTAGGTTACAACCAAGATTGTACCCAAACTTTATCCTAAAACAATATTAAGACAAAGCCTACCAGGTAGCATAGCTAATGTATATATGAAATGCAAGATTCTTGATAATGAATTCTTTTACATACATGTTAAAACTTGGGGATTTTGAGTTAAGTTCTATCATAAACAACTGTTGTACAATAGTGCACCTTCATTGTGCATAAAAGTACTCAAAATAGTACATTGTGACATTACGTTACTCACATAATAAGCCGCAACAAATATCGGTTATAAACCCACAACAAGAAACCCAACCCCATGTCATGTTATAGTACTCCATACAGGACTATAAGATGTTATATACTATTTGATAAGTAATTTAAAAAAAAAAAAATCTTTAAATTAAAGAGGCATTGTGATCTCTAATCAACTATTTACACACACACATATATATATATATAGAGAGAGAGAGAGAGAGAGAGAGAAGAGTAGGAAACATTATTGTTGTAGCCTAAATTTGTGTTTCATCAATAAGAATAATTAATGGGATAAATGTATTTATTTTCACTTATCAATTATATGCGGTGCCTACTTATATATATAATATAAGACTTTTTATAGTTTCTTTTTCTAATATTTAAATGAGAAGTTATTTATGTGGTCCCTAAATATTATAACATGTATTGAGTATTAGACATGAGTAGTAAATAATTTTTTCACGAATAAACTTGTAGCCTATACATATCGAGCATAAATTAATTCTAAAGCCTCCATTATGTAGTTTTCAATTGTTTGAACCGCATATCTCTAGGTTTGAATTGGTTTAATTACAATTGGCTGCCAACAAATATTAAAAAAAAGAGAGTTTCATACAATATTAATGTAACTTATGGTAAATCATAGAGTACATGATATGTGATTTGAGAATATATAAGATTCAAGTAATTTCGGCCGCCACAAATAAAATTTTCTGACTCTACCCGTGGCCACGTGCTTGCCTCGCTGGTGTGAACTTGATCTTTGCAGATGCGAACTTGAAAAACCAGCAGCACTACTTGACTCAAGTACACCCAACCCAAATACACAAATGACCCACAAAATACAAATACAAATTGTTTGATGATAAAAATATGTAGAAACTTGGAACGGAGTGTGCCAACACTCAACAAGATCTTACGTACAAATGATAAGAGAAAAATAGACACAAAGCAGGAAAGCTTCAAGATTCAGTATGCCAATTTTAATTCTTGGAACAAGGTAAGAACTATCTTACTGATGGACTAGTTCCAGTAGTCACATTGATTGTGAAAATTGAACTTGAATCATTTGATTCAGTCACACTGTCCTCCCTCCTTTGAGCTAATTCTGTTGCCAAGCACTCCTTTAGATCAATCACTACCTGACTCATGGTTGGCCTATTGAGGAGATTTTCAGATACACAAGTCATGGATACTTCAACAGCCTTCCAGGCAGAGTTGAGATCGAAATCTCCGTATGGTAATCTTGGATCAACAATACTCCTTTAGATCAATCTTAGTTTCTGCAAAGGTTGAGAAAATATGATCCCCTTTTCAAATAAAAGTTTTGAAATGCTTTTCCAAAATCCATATAACTTACAGGACCCTCAATGAGTGCAAATTTGATAGAAAATCAGGAACTGGTCCTGTTAAGCTATTATTTTATAGATCCCTGAAATGAGCAATTCAATTAAAAATTTATTATTGTAATAATAAATGGAGATTAAATCTTGGTCCTCTTTACCCTCTTACCTGAAAATTAATTGATTGTGTGCGATTTTGATACTTACAAGTATTGTATCATTGTGAGATTGGATGTGTAAGGAGCAATTAGCCCAGCCAATCCACTTGATGACAAGTTCCTAATTTATAGAAAATTTTCAGTTATTCTAACATGATAGATTGGACTAAGACTGTTCTTTAGCTTATTTGAAGGCATATACTTACAGTGATGTGATTGTAGGAGATTCAAAAGCATTATAGGTACAGTTTAATCCATCCCACACATACGCTGTAGGGGCACATGGATCGCCTTGCCAATTTCTTGTTACTCCATACATTGACTTGATGTTCTTGATCGCATCAACTAATGTTTTGAATGCATACAAGAAATACATAACAATTGAGATCAAGAATATTATGACAAACTAAAAACCTTGTTAAAGAAAAATAATGCATTGTGAATAACTTACCATCTTCTTGGTCTGTCTGAGATTGTAAGAGCTCTACAACCGTGTAAACCTCAAGGGCATTGATGAGTGGTGGAAGAGTTGATTGTTCAATTTTATAAAGAGCAAACTCAAATTTTCCCCCTTTCAAGGCTGAAGGGCTGTATACAGTGGTTGTGTGCAGGTACTTAGGAATATAAGGTCCACCCCATAACTTCCCATTTAGAGAAATGTTGAATACCCTAGATTCGTTTGCTTTGAGCGCTTTGATTTCAGCAATGTGGATGTAGACATAATATTGGGATGTGTTATCGGGGGGCACCGAGTTGAATGTCATGGGTGCACTTGTGTTTATTGCTGTGGAGGCAGTAGTCATGGCCACTGATGGTGGTTGGTAATCATTGCGATTTATGGGATCCATTGTAAGCGAAGTACTTATTGGTGTCCAACCAATCATGGCCGTAGGGGGAAACCACATGCGATCAAAAACATCGTCTTTGTACCTAACGCATGTTAGAAAATATTGAATTTAGAAGTACTTACCAAAATCATAGTAATATAAGATGGCATGATATATAAAAAAAAATGATTCACCTATATGTTTGATTGGTTAATGAACCAAAATCAAGCCGCACAAAGGTTGACAATGATCCGGATTCAGTGACATATGTGTCATTTTTCAATGGCCTTAGTTCTAATGCTGAAATAAACGGTACACCATTGCCCACGTTCACCAGACAAAAATCTATATGATCTAATTTTGGTACATGTATGAGCTCCGCAAAGATGAATGTGGATTCATCAAGTAATGTCACTGAATCCCACTTATTAGCATCAATATACAGGTCGAATCCTGGAGGTTTACTTTTTGCATCATAATTTGCATACAAGAAACTCCCTCTGATCAAATATCTAGTGCCATTTGTAACACTAACGGTGTAACAGTTTCTGATTCCTTGAGGAAAGCTTCTGACATAGTAATACTCCTGCTCAAGGCTATTTGTTTTGTACAAAGGTGATATGCTCATACTTACACCAGCGTCTATAAACGTTGCATCTGATATATAATTCATGCCTGTTGTTGGCTCAGTATAGCTAGAATTAGCTGGTAGCCCACAATCTAAGCTAATGAAACCTGACCAAAAATAGAGAGAGACCTTAGCCATATGGTCAGTAATTAAGTGACAATTTATGTTAACTCTGATAGACTTAGATAACCATACCTGATTGATTCTGGCCATGAACCAAAAGTAGAGAGAAACCTGCAAGCAATGCAAAGAGAAAATGTTTGTACATCCTTGTAACCCTTTTCAGCTTCTTCTTGCTGAGGAACAGAAAGCCACTAGCCTTATATGTTTATAGCTAATATATTATAGGAAATAGAATATATAGCTGCTTAATCATTTGTTCTCATAGGTAAGAGGATGATATTCTATTGCAAAATTTCCAGGACATTATCAATTGGTACTTTTCATGTTTATTCCCTGCAATTAGCCCTGTATCCTTTAGTCAAGGATAATGTGAGAGGTAAAATTAGCCAACAACACAGACGTGTGAACAAGCTAATCAAACATAAACCACTTCCAGTGAAGGTTAATATATTGAAGTAAGTTAAGAGGCAAAGTCATGAGAAGAATGGTGCCCGCATTTTCAACTCGATAGCTAGTCAAGACATATGCAAGTTGTATGAGCATGTTTGTTGACTTGCATAAACACCAGAGGCAAATGGGCCCTATAGTCCATTTTAGTCCGTTAAGGTTTATTTTCACACCTTAATTTAGTTATTTTGTTTTAACTAATTTATTGGGTTAATTTGATTTCTTTGGGGAACCTTTGCTTGAAAGAACAAATTCAAAAAACTAAAGGACAATGTTTGACAACAAAATTTATTGTAGTCATCTAAGGCTATACAAGCCCACTTAATATTTTTTAATTAAATGTGAATTTTGACAAATTCACCATTGGACTACATTTTTTTATTATATTCTACATAGTTGCAAAATTTTTAAAAACTCAAAGATCAATAAATATGTTATCAATCAAATATTAAAATTTTAAATTTTCGTAGCCTAAAATTATTTGTAAAAAATATGTTTATAAACTGTATAGTAAATAATATCTTATTGACATGAAATTTGACATGTACATGTTAAAAACATTAAAAAAAAAAATTGCAATTCAACGGTTAGATTTTCAAAATATATAATAGTTATTTTTACTAGTGGGAGTTGTAGACTTAAATTATAGCGAAGTTTGTAGGCCAAATTGGTCAAATAGCACTATTTGCCAAAATATGTTGCAATCTACTACTATTTAGGAACTCAAGTTCCTCAAACTTGAGTTTGCTGTGCAACTTGATTTGAAGGAACTCAAGTTCCACTAAAATTTTCCTCCATGACAGTGGCTGCCTGGAATTTTTAATTTTTAAGTTAGTTATTTGTAATTCTTGACCTTTTTTAGTACTCATATTTCATATCCCTATATATTTCATAAACAATGGTTGATTGCAACATATTTTGGTAAATAGTGATATTTGGTCATTTTGGCTCAAGTTTGTAATCAAACTTTATCAATGTATTTTTATATTTTATACTTACACGAAATTAATTGGCTTCAAATTACTCATTTAACAAACTAGCAGCACAGGACTCAGTCAATCAAGCTTCTAGGTTGAATAGTAGATTTGATTCTTATGTGATGAAATTGTCGTATTATACATATAAAAACAATGGGCGGTAGGGTTGTGGGAAATGGAGATCCTAGGCATGAACTAGACATAGAAGAGCAAAACCACCAATCAATTCAAACATAAAATGGTTTGCAACCCCCATCAACATCATAGATAGAAAGATAGAATATCTTATCGATCGACATGGTCAATTGTCATTTTCATTAGAAAGATTTTCTTGCAAATTGACAGTTCATAAATTCTTTAACTTGTATGTTCCTGACCTTTTTTGGTTCTCATATATAAAGTACATATAAATGATTTAATTGAATTTTTTTTTTTAAGTCCAAGTCAATGTGGAAGAGTATATTGTTACAAAAGAGTTGATGTCTCAGCAACAACTCGGAATTTCATTAGCGAAGTCTTTAAACAATAATCAAATGCAACTTATTCAGAAACCAGCAAAGCTGGTTTTGAACTGTATCAAAATAATATCTGAATTTCAAGATTGTGAACATTTTTTCTTCCGCTGAATTAAAGATATTATTTAGTAAACACAAGAGGGGCTTGAACCTTCACCATTGTTAAACATATGAGGTAAGCTGGAGATGGGGATGGTTAAATGCTCAATTTATTAAAAAAAGTCTACGTCAAAACACTACAAAAAATGCGCTTTTGAGCTGCGTTTTTCAAAAACGCAGCTTCAGGGTTGTGTTTGAGCTGCGTTTCAGAAAAACGCAGCTACAGGGTGCTGTTTGAGCTGCGTTTACTAAACGCGGCTATAGACCAGCTCTGAAGCCGCGTTTTGTGATGTTGAGGCTGCGTTTAACTGGATAGGATTGAAGCTGCGTTTTTAAAAACGCAGCTATAGACCCATCCGGAGAATTTTTTTTTTTTTTTCCAATATATCCCAGAGCTGCGTTTAGAAAACGCAGCTTAAACATTTGTAGAGCTGCGTTTAACTAAACGCAACTTCAGACGTGTTTAAGCTGCGTTTAATTAAACGCAGCTCTAGGTTTACTATAAATTGAAAAAAACCCTAGCTCCCGATCCCTAATTGAAAAAAACACAATTGAAAAAAACCTTTGAAAAACACTCTCAGCTCACTCTCAACCTAGCTCCCGTGCTCTCACTCTCGCCGCCGTGCTCTCAACCTCTCGCCGCCGTGCTCTCAACCCAATACCCACAAACCTCACGCCTCTTAGCCTCCCTTATCAATCGGTAAGCTCTCTCTCTCTGTCTCTCTCTCTCTCTCTCATAGATCCTCTCTTTCTTTCTCTTTCATCGATCCTCTCTCTATTTGTAGGAATCGTTTTTCTGTTCGCGCCATTTTCAGTAAGGAGGAGAGTTCATTCGTCGACTTAACCGACGCAAGGAAAAATGGCTTTCCAACGGCTCCAATCAAAACCCCTTTCAGGTACGCTTCGATTTTCCCCCAAAGTTTATTCATCCCGATCGAAACCCATGTGAAATTTTGTCCATTGAACATGGCTATGATGCCCGATTGTGTGTGCGTGTCAAATTTTGGCGTTGGTGGTGGCTTTGGGTTTAATAGAGTTGATAGATTTGTAAATGGGTATCATGCTTCTTTTTTTTTTAAGTCCGCATGGCATATTTTCTTTCTTTGTGGATTAAGAATTTTTAATGAATACCCGCAACAAGAATGTTGTAATTCTCTTTTATCTGTTTTTTGGTTCTTAGTTCTTTCAAATGGGTTTCTCGATGCCGTTTACACTATTGATTATTACAACTCTTGCCAAATTTTTTGCCCAAAAGTATGTCGATTTTTTTGGTGAATTAACGGTAAGATGTAAATAATTAAGGATGAAAAAATTGTAAGTTTTGATGCACTGAAAATTATAAGGACCAATTATGTGATATATAAGGACCAACCACTCCTTAACTGTATTGTGACTTTGACTGAGCCCCACAACTTGTTTCAGATAGAATGAGCCCCCAGGAAACCCTGGGGAATTGTCTTCTGCCACAGTAGACTTCTCAATGTAAAATTTTCTGTAGCACAAAACTTGTTGTGAGGCACAGTTGGCTATTGTATTTGCCCTGTGATGATTGGTTTGCTACTGCTTGGAGTGGTGAATTCAATCAGATTGAGGTTGTATTTGAGAGCACTAGGCCAGGCTTGTATGACTATAACAATACTGAACCTAGTGCAATTTGTTGCTCTTCTGAGGAAATTGAAAGTTACATCTCTTCAGTCAATGGTAATGATCTTATTAAACCTCCTTATGTTACATACTTAGAAGCCAAATCCTATTTTATTTTATGTTCTTTCTAGTTGTTTAGCTAGGTTAGTCGCTAGCAAGCCACTTGAGTTCATTGTAGCATCCTTTCATCTTCTTTTTGTGACTTTTTAGGTCTTCTGAGCTTGGGATTTTAGTCCTTTAGGAGTAGGTCAATTCACATTTTGTGTATTGACCAACATCCTCTTTTCCATAACATTTTGTGTATTGATCAACATCCTCTTTTCCATAACCATTTCTCTACAGTCCAAATTGTCCGCTTGTATGCAATTGAGTCTTTTTTTCATGTAAAACAACTCTTTTATCCCCACATCAACATTGACCTATTTTTCATTCCATTATTTATTTATTTTACCGTTTGATCTTTTTACACACACACACACATATATATATTTTGATAAGTAACTGAAAAATGTCATTTTTAATAAATAACTGAAAATTTTTATTCAAAAGAGAAATTTTTTTTTTAACATGATATATTGTGTACAAAATTCTTGTAATATGTTCTTATGGAACTGAGTACTAAAGCTTTAGCACATCAACAAGATATGCAAGTGCAACCATTTTATTTGCATTTATTCTTATAGGATTGGTAATAGTAACTGTAGAGAACCTATAGCGAGATGATTTTTCATGTTTTATGTTTTATTTGTTTTGAGGATAAAGATAACACTTACCATTCTTTCTGAGGGGAATAAGAGCTAGTTATTCTTTTTCATTTCTTGAGGTGGTTGTAGGCTGTGAGATTGCAGAAAATCAATCAAATCCTGAGCATACAGCTGATGATGTTGGTAGTAAGGAAAAGAAGACAATTTATTTGCATCTGAAGAAATTTTTTCGTGGTAGTCGTTTTACTTTTCAGCCTTTTCTTAAAAGTATTGAAGCGAAGCATAAAAAGGGAGAGATTGTTTGCGTTAGTGGTAAGGTGAGTCTTGAGATACTCAGTTGTTGAGTTGCTTTTGTTGTTCTTTGACTATTTTGATTGGTCTTGTTATCAATTTCTGTTGTATAGTTCTGTAGTAAGAGTCATACCTTGAGGAAAGGCAAACATTCTAATAAATCTTCAATATTTGATCTAAATGCTTTGTGTGAGACATTGTACATTGTTTCAAGAATGAATATAACTGCTGTTAATTATTGTGATCTCTTAATCTATCATTCTCATTGCTCAAATGCTTGGTCAATTCGCATTTTGTGTATTGATCAACATCCTCTTTTCCATAACATTATTTTACTTATAAACACATATATATTTTATCATTACACCATCATCTTCATTATTGTTTCTTCTCCTCTGTTTCTGTTTTCCTTCTACTATCTTTCTCTTACATTGTGCTGATTTATAGTTCTCTCAAACTTGATTTGTATGTTACTTATGTTCCATCTCTTTTTCTATATACAGGTTAAGAATTTAATAGCTTGATTTGCTTATTGTGAATTGGCTACTGCAAATCTTTCTGGTCAACTGGTTCCACAACTTGGTCAGCTTTTAAATCTGCAATACTTGTAAGTCATCTTCACATGCAAGGCAAGTTGTTTGACTGTATTTTATTTTTTGTTGTGTTGCATGAGTTAGTGGCAGGATATGTCCATTTACTATTTACAAAGTTCCATGGGTACATATCCAAATGAAATTTGGGTTCATCAAGAATTGAAAACAAAAATTTGTAGTTATTAGCTCTAACTTTTTCAAGTCCTTCATGAAATAACACAACCACTCCTTAACTGTCTGTTTGCCTAGGAGAAAATACAATGGCAGTGGCCAACAGTCAACCCATTCACGTGACAATTTAATCATAGTGATGGGCTTGCTTAGTCTTAGTCTTTGTATTACTTTCACTTTATTATAAAGTTTCCAACTTTAAGAACCGACTACTCTCATATCAAAGGGGTTGCTATCTTTATTTTCTTTTTCTTTTTCTTCCTTTTGTTCTGTTATTGTAGAGGCTCTCTTTTTTTCCTCTTTTATTTACAGTCAACTACATGAATGGTGTCCAAAGTCTTTTTAGCTTTTAATCTTTATCATTCTGCTAATAAAAATATTTTTTTCTTCCCAACGTTTCTGCTTAAGAAAAAAAACAAAAAGCAAACTTTTTCTAATTGACAATGATGTGTATTTAAGAAACTCCATCAATTAACTAATAAGCAGCCTTTTTTATTTGAAATATATATATTTTTTAGATGGACTCTTATTACTTCAATAATACACTTGGGCCCATAGAAGGGTTTCTTGCTTTTTCTTTTCCTTTTGCCATATAATAAAATAGATAATATGGTTTGGTAGTTGTCTTACTCATACAAAAATTTCAAGCCAATCTTAACAAGATGCCCATTCATCATGACTCCAATACATTCACTACCAATGACACTACCCTTTTTTTTTCCTTGTAGGTAAAAATTTTGAGGGGGATTTGTGAATGTCTCTTTGATTATCTAATAGTCTTTATTGTCAAATAAAGTTCATGAATTCAAAAGCCTTCTATATATTAAGTCTCTTAATATCTAAGCCTTCTCAAAAACAATTGCCATACAAGAGTGAGCTCTCTTAGTGACTTCACTACCTGACTGAATCAGTCTACCACTTCTAGTTCTAGCACCAATTCAACACGATCACTTATTCTTATTAACTTATATGCCTGCTCAATACTTAAGCCAATGAAAATTTAAATATAACAGCATTTCCCTGCTCAGATTTACCACCATGATGCTTGCCGACAATTTTTTGTGATGTAAACAATCCTTGAGGGATATGCATTTTGTGATGTAAAAATCTGTTGTTGCGAACTTGTTTTGCTTCATGTAATTATTTGTTTATGTAATTAATCTGTTGGCAATGAACTTGTTTTGTTTGCTGGCAATTGGTTGGGAATTGTTGAGTGTAGGCAATTTGTTTTGTTGGTTCCAATTGGTTGCATCTGAGTTTCTGCAGGGGAATTACAGGTCTTGTTTTGAGCAGGATTGTGTTTAGGAAGAAAAAAAAAAAGGACCTATAGCCGCGTTTTTGAAATCGCGGCTACAGGAAAACCCAATGCGGGACCTAGAGCTGCGTTTTAAAAAACGCAGCCCAAACTGGGTCTATAGCTGCGTTTTCTACAAAACGCAGCTATAGGTCCCGCATTTGTGGGTGTGTAAAAACGCGGCTATAGGGTGTCTAAAACGCAGCTACAGACCCCGGTTTGAGCTGCGTTTTTAAAAACGCAGCTCTAGGTCCCGCAGGGGCTATAGCTACACAGCATAGGCTGTGTTTGGAAACGCAGCTATGGAAAACGCAGCTATAGGCTATAGCTGCGTTTTTTAGGGTCTATAGCTTCGTTTTTGAAATGCAGCTATAGCCCTCTTTTTTTGTAGTGAAATTTGGAGAATGATAATTGATTGGCAAGTTTGACTTTTCGTGCTCCACAGTTGATAGGTGATAGCACAATAGGGAACATAGCTGAGGACATGCTTTTTGTCATTATATGTACTTATATACTGCGAAGAATTAACCTGGTGCCACAACTTGTGCCCAAGTTGTGGCACCAGCATTGCTCTACTGCGAAAAATAGAAAAGAATAGTTTAGCTACTTAGTCAGTTGTCCTTGTTGGGTGGATTCTCTTGCAAATCCACAACTCATCAAATTAGCAAGGAATTTGTTAACAAGCACCGGTTTGGTGCTTGTTATGGTGAAAAAGGACCCCAAAAAAAAAATGTTAGAAAAAAAGTAAAAAAGAACACCATATAGTACTTAAAAAGTTGAAAATTTGACATAAAAGGTGAATAAAGACAAACTTTTGTTAAAAAAAATACAAAAATATTGCTGTTAATTACGGGCATCTTACTATACCTGTTAACACAACCCAATTAGCAAATATAGGGAATCAATTTTTGTGTCACAAGTTCTACTACAATTCTATAATGGTAAACTATAAGTAGTAGTTAAAAAAAAAAAAATATCCTTATAGAAGTGATGATATTTACTATTCATAATCATGTTTTGTACGTACATGCAGGATACTAAGTGAAAATAATTATTTTAACTCTAAGTCAATGCCATTCCAAAAAAATAAAAAATAAAACCTCCAAGTCAACGATAAAAAAAAGTCATATAGGCGACTCTCACTCTCGGTCTCATCGGTGCGTGGGTTAAAGCTCACAAATTCACAAAATTGAATGGTTTATTTTATTTTTATTTTTTTGGTTACTGTAAAGTTGTAGAAGTTCTATTTCTTCTTGTACAAAAAGGGTTTTGTTTCTTTCTGTTGCTTGTACATATCTTCTTTGTCTACTTCATTTCTTTGATGAAGTAGTTTCTTCTTAATATAATTTTTCTTATTCGTACAAATGCTTTCTATGTCAAGGTCATTTGAAATGAGGATAACCCTCCAAGCCACTTCTTGATCCCAACCCCTACATATCCAATCAAATTTATTTCCATGGCCCAATCTAATGATGCTACCTTATGGCGGTTCAAAATGTGGCAGTTTTCTTTAATGGCAGAAAATTATGGCGTTGTCTTTGGTGAAATTTCCAACCTAGTACCAAAGAAGGATGAATGAGAAAATGCTCTTGCTATACTCCAAAAGATTGAGAAAGTATTCAGTGCGAGATGCTGTCTTAGTTGATCTAAGATTTGTCTCTATCATCAAGAGTCTTTTTGCCAAAACTTTGAATTTTGAAATGCAAAGGCAATCTGATATTTTTCGCCAACTGCTGTAATTTCACTCAAGACATAGCTTTAAGAGTTTCAGATTATTATTACAAGAAATACATTAGGTACCAAGTCAGTCAATTATTTATTTTTATTCCCAAGTTTTTTATACGTGGGAACAATCGTTTGCTCCAGATTCTCCACAAAAACATGTAGACGATATGAAGCACTTTACCAAATAATGTGATCACCACAAATTTATACAATTTCCATGATGACTTTGATCCCTCATCGGTCCTTGCACTATTGCATGCAATTCTCTTCCATCCCAGGAATAGATGCCAGCCATAAAGCTCGTCTTGAGGAAAAATAGGCAGTCTACCCCAAATTAAATTATAAAAAAAAAAAAACCTTGTACTAGAAGAGTTCAAATTTTATTGAAGAAGGAATTTATGTGATCTATTTGAGATTAATAGGTACAGGTCACAACAAATTGTCCATCATAGCTGCTTTAACACATAATGATGGATTACAAATAAATTGCAACGACATAATAAAAGAAAAGTAGACAAAGCAGAAAGCTTCAAGATTCAGTATGAAAATTTTAATGTTTGGAACAACTTAAGAACTATCTTAATAAAGGACTAGTTCTATGCAGTCATGGATTGTGAAAATTGACTTGAACATTTGATTCAGTCACACCGTCCTCCTTCCTTCGAGCTACCCTGTTGCCAAGCATTCCTTTGGGGATCAATAACTACCCGATCATATTGGCCTATTGAGGGGATTTTCAGACACAAGTCAGGGATATTTCAACAGCCTTCCAGGCAGAGCCAGATCGAAATCTGTCTGCAATCTTGGATCAACAATATCGAATATCCCCATGCGCAACAGTGTGAAATTTGATCCATTGACTTATATGAACGGCTTAGTGCTTCTCATTATAGCGGGTCACCAGTGATTAATTCCATAAGAACAACTCCAAAGCTATATACATCACTTTTCTTAGTTAATTTGTTTGATCTGGAAGTACCTGGCAATCCTCTCGAAAATAAAAGAAGGTTGATATACCAGTTACAAAAATATTTTTGACACGGATTAAACTTCAAAAGGGTATATTAAGATATTTTTATTTCCTTTTAATTGCAATTGTCATTAGACCCATAATGGATTATGTTTGTATGAAGAAGTATATCAGTAGAGAATAATTGTCTTTATTTACATATTTTATTGTTTCAAAAGTTGTTTAAAGAGAAAATGAGGTTTTAAAAAGCTATACTGCAAAGAGTGGTGTTAAACCATCCTAAATAAACCGGTACTCATCTTCGGGTCTAAGTAGCTCTGAGCTGCCAACAGTTGCCATCATAACTGCTACCATCTGTTGGGATAATCCTCTGAGAGGCCAAATCAGCAATCTTGGCTTGAATTTTCATTCAACAAGATGTTTACTATTTTTACATCTCTGTGAATAATGGGTGGAATACAGTCACGTGTAGATAATTCAATCCCGCATTTGAAAATCCACACTCTCATTGGAAAAGAAAAGATGCATGTTAGAAAATAATTATGCTAAGATTACCTTGTGCAGAGTCCAAATGCAATTAGAATTCTGCCTTCCCAACTTAAGTAAGATATTTGAGTTTTTTCTGCATCCAAAGCATTCCACGGTAGTAACTAGTAAGTCTCATGAAGCAATATTTTGCCCTTTCTCTAAGTTCTATTTCCGCTGAATAAATATTTATCCTTGCAATTTATTAAATTTTCCAAGCAATGGTAGGAAGATATATTTTTCGCCAACCTTTTACAACTTGTTAAAAGTTGTGATTAAAGCATCATCACTTTTTAGGAGTCTACCGCTAATACAACTTTTGTTATAAACCATTCACAACAAACCAGGTTGTGGTACTTTTGCTGATAGGCTTATTAAAATATACCTATAGAGAAAGTTTGCAGATTTTCAGAAATCAAATGAACCACCAAAAAATGTGAAACCTGTACTTATATTTCATAGGACCAGGACCTGAAATATGGGAATGCAAGTCTCCATTCACCATATACTCATAGATGAGAGCGAGATTGGGTCCTTCTTGCACATCCAACAAGGAGTCAAGTTTCTATGATGAACTCTATAAGAGGTTCAACCTGTACATAAAGTCACAAATTATTTTCATATTTGAATGAACTAAAAATATGACACAGTTTGCGTTTACATGCCTAGACAGAAATTGCTGATACCCTTTCACTAAGTTGGATTGGGAGATCATCTTTACAGCCACAGGATTTCCTTCTACGAAACCAAGATAAACTTTGCCAAACCCACCTTGACCAAGAAGTTTCTCAAAGTCGTTCAAAATCATCTGATATCAGAGTAGTAAATTGTCGATTCTTTTGATTCTAGTTGCATACTGTTGGTTGCGTGTTACCTCCGTCACATTCTCAAGATCATCAAGAGAAGTACATAATATATGTTGAGTAAATTTTTTTTTTTTTTTTTTTCAAATTGAATATGCAACTTGAATAAATAAACATTTGTAGCCTTAATTAGTGGACTTTGTGTTTATTTTACCTTCTCTTTCTTTTGTTTTTAAATATCCAAAAGATACCAGCTGCAGCTAATAACAACAACAATCCAGCAACAGATGCCACTATTGGAACAATAATATGTCTTCTTCTTCTTCTCTGCTCCGTTGTACAAGAAACCGATGAGTGATAGATTGATTTTCCTGCCACTATCATTAAAACACCACGGCTAAAAATGAAAGAATTGGCACTGTTCATTAGCCTCGTTATATATGTGCTAAATTAGGTGCAAATGTAATTCTTTGATTTTTCTTGTAGGAGGATAGTTATGAAAATGAAAATGGGAAAAAAAAAGTTATGATTTAAAGTCACCTTTAATAATGCTGAACCACTCTTTGATTTGGCAAGAAGGGCAAAGCAGAAGTGAGCCACTCAGTTGTTTTTCTAAGTTTCTAGTAAAGGTTGAAAAACATGATGATTTTGTTTTTGAATAAAAGTTTTAAATAATCTCTTCAAATCCTAATAACTTACAGGACCTCAATGATTGCAAATTTGAGAGAAAGTCAGCATGTCCAGCTTAAGTTATTATTTGATAGATCCCGAAATAAAACAATCAAATTAAAAATTTATTGACTAAAAAAAATGGGGCTTGATTTTATTCTTCTTACACCTACATAAAAATTAATTGAAAGTGTGAGATTCGATACTTACAAGTAATTTGGGATCAATGTGAGATTTGATATGTAAGGAGCACCGCCTACTAATCCACTTGATGACAAATTCCTAATTAATAGAAAAAAATTTTAAGTTATTTTAACATTATATGGACTAAAGTTAGAAAGTTCCTGTAGGTTGTCCGGAGGCATATGCTACAAAGGATAAGGATTGTAAAGGAGATCTGTTTAAGCATTAGAGGTACGCTTTAATCCATCCCACACAAACGTCTCAAGCACATGGATCTCCTTGCCAATTTCTTGTTACTCCATACATTGACTTGATGTTCTTCATTGCATCAACTAAAGTTTCGAATGCATACAAGAGATACATGGCAGTTGAGATCATGTACATTAGGACAAACCAAAAACCTTGTTAAAGAAAAACAATGCATTATGAATAATTTACCATCTTGTTGGTCTGTCTGAGATTGTAAGAGCTCTACAACCTTGTAAACCTCAATGGCATTGATGAGTGGTGGAAGAGTTGATTGTTCAATTTTATAAAGAACAAACTCAAATTTTCCCCCTTTCAAGGCTGAAGGGCTGTATACTGTGGTTGTGTGCAGGTACTTAGGAATTATAGGTCCACCCCATAACACCCCATTTAGAGAAATGTTGAATACTCTAGATTCGTTTGCTTTGAGCTCTCTGATTTCAGCAATGTGCATGTAGACATAATATTGGGTTGTATTATCCGGGGCCACCCAGTTGAATGTCATGGGTACACTTGCATTTATTGCTGTGGAGGCAGTATCCATGACCACTGATGGTGGTTGGAAATCATTGTGAGTTATGCCATCCACTGTAAGCGAAGTACTTATTGGTGTCCAATCAACCATGGCCGTAGGGGGGAACCACATGCGATCAAAAACATCGTCTTTGTACCTAAATGTTTTCCAATAATGCATGTTAGAAAATATTGAACTTCAAAGTTCTTACAAAAATCATAGTATGGTATAAAAAATATGACTCACCTATATGTTTGATTGGTTAATGTACCAAAATCAAGCCGCACGAAAGTTGACAATGATCCAGCTACAGTGACATATGTGTCATTTTTCAGTGGCCTAAGTTCTAATGCAGAAATAAACGGTACACCATGGCCCGTGTTCACCAGACAAAAATCAATATGATCTAATTTTGGGACATGTATGAGCTCTGCATAGATGAATGTGGATTCATCGAGTAATGTCACTGAATCCCACTTATTAGCATCAATATACAGGTCGAATGCTGGAGGTTTACTTTTGGCATCATAATTCGCATACAAGAAACTCCCTCGGATCAAGTATCTGGTGCCACTTGTAAGACTTATTGTGTAACAGTTTCTGGTTTCTTGAGGAAAGCTTCTGACATAGTTATACTCCTGTTCAAGGCTATTTGTTTTGTACACAGGTGATATGCTCATACTTACACCAGTGTCTATGAACGTTGCATCTGATATATAATTGATGCCTGTTATTGGCTCAGTATAGCTTGAATT
>JARYZH020002027.1:0-19552 GCA_030021035.2 Notholithocarpus densiflorus | reverse complement strand
CTCTCTTGATGAAGAATAGGGGTTTTAATGTTGACTATGTTCCTCCAAATCCAGGAATGATGTCTCTTTGGTTTGCGATTGAACAGATCCTCATTGAGAGAGTAATTTGGTTCTGAGTGTTGAAATTCCAAAGTTTAACCCCCTGAAACAGAATGGCTTTAGGTTTACAAAATGAAAGTTAAAAATGACAATTACTTTTCTCAATTTTAGTAATTTGTAACTACAACATCTTATAATTTGTATGGAGTCCAAAACCAATGTAAATTAAGCCAACTTTAATTTGTAATACATCTAAAAAAGATAATAAAGCAATGCAACTAGGAAAAGTAGTGCTTATATTGTCTTCAGTCGATACTTTGTCATCTTCCTTCATCTCTAGATTGTGCTAAAGATGACACACGGTGCAATAACCTTTTAGCCTAGTAACACTTTTCCTCTCATTTATTTAGGGTCTACCATAATTGTGAGATTTGTGGTTATAAGTGATTCAATCTTTTTATTTTATTTTTTTAATATTCGGCTTTTTTTTTTTTTTTTTTTTTTTTATTTCCTGATAATTCAATCGTTATAATGAGGGGTAGGGTATTTGAACCCTAGATATTTATGTTGAAAATACTAAGAGATGTCAGTTGAAAACTTGAGCTACAAGGTTCTTGACTAATATTTATCTATTTATTATTTAACAAAAACAAACATAATAGAAATCCAAAGACTCTAAACTCAATTTTACCTATCTACTTGTGAGAGACCACGCTGTGTCTACACTACTATAATCAAATCATGTTGAAATAATAAAGATACATATCTAAGAAATAAATGGCAATTATAAGGACAATAGAAAAGAATTATTGCCTGAAAAAAAAATTTAATAAAGGACATGGCTAAGATGTTGGCCTAGAATCTAGCCAAAACTGTGAATTTAGAGGTTGGAACATTCTTCTAATGTTTTAGGGTTTGTTTGGATTGAGGGATGAGGGAAAGGGAGTGGAAGGAAGTAGAGTAAAATTGGCTGAAAAAAAATTATTTTGAGCTAATTTTACTCTACTCCTCCTCCCTCTCCCTCAATCCAAACAGACTATTAGGCTTAATGGATAGATACCATATTTATATTCTCTCCATATATTTTTATTTTCATTTTGTAGTTTTTTATTTTTTATTTATTTTTATTTTAATTATATAAAAGCTTAAACTTATTAGAATTCATCAATTTATGTTTTTCCAAACAGAGGCCAAAATACTTTACTTTTTGCCTCCATAGATGTACATGTACTACGAACCTAGATGGTACTAATGCTATGTTTGGAAGTTTGGAGGGAGATGAGAGTAGAGGGGAGGAGAGTAATAGAGAGGAGAGTAGAGGGAAGTGGTTATCTTCCACCTTATTTGGATGTTTTTAAAATTAAGTAAGAGGGAGAATAATAATTAGTTTTTTTATAGTTTGTAATTTTGTTAATATGGTAAGGGTAAATTTGGTAATTCATTTGGTCAAGCATTTCTATACTCTACTCTCTTTCCAAATATCTTCAATTTGAGGGAATTAAAAATGAGGGGTTAAAAGTAGTTAGAACCCCTTCAAACCCTTCCAAATCCCTCTCTCTCCTTCCGTAAAAACATCCAAATAAGGTAATTTAACTTACTCTCCCTCCCTCTACTCTACTACCCTCCATCCAAACAAGCTATAAGAGTCATAGACCTATTAGAACACTAAGCTTAGAGATCTAAGTTATAACTCACAAACATGCAGGGCAAGCCTCCTAACTTAAACAGTTAAACTTCATAAGTTTCTTGTTGATTGCATGTGAGTGAGTGATATTGTAGTGGCATAATTTTCGTGTTGAACCCTCTGAAGCTCAATCTTTCTAGCAACGCAGGCCCACAAACCCTTGAATGAAGCCCATGTATTTGGCAAAATCAAATGCTCAACTGGTTTGAAATTAGGCCCCACAAGGTCTAACCTAAAGACCCACCATTTGGGCTTTTAGAGTTGACAAGAATATGCTGGCGAAAATGGCTAGATCAGGGCCTTGAGGCCCACTGTTACAACAAAGGACACTAGACTAATGCTCAAACAAAACTCTTTGCCCTACTTATTGTGTGGTGTGGACCAAGCCCTAATTTGAGAAGGAGAAACCCAACAAAGGGGTGATATATAAATATGGATTGGAGGGCAAGAGAGTCATTTTGCACCAATCTTGGACTCATAAAAGGTCTCTCCACTGGGCTTGGAACACTTGAGCAACCATAAAGCCCATGCCTGAATTCAACATGCAAAGCCTAGTCACTCATGGAAAAACCTTCTTTTTTTTTTGAATTAGTATATACTCGACACACATTTTTGCTCCTAATAAAGGATTCAATCAACATTTAATGCTAATTTTCGTAATCCTCAAACTCATGCTAACTTTCGTAAGCCTAGTCAATTTCCTTTTAGAGAATTAACTTTTGTGGTCTTTAGAGTTTAGCTAATTGGTTGTCTAATACTTGATGAAAATCGATGACAATCTACTCATTTTGCTTTGAGTATTTACCACTGAAAGCAAAAAATTACTATTTTCCAACAAGTACAACATTTAACAAACTTTTAATTGACTCTAAAAAAGTCTATAAAATGGAGGACCTTAACAATAACCAGATCAAGGGTGAGAAAGAAGTTTGAGTCATGTGGTAGGGTGGGTGGATTGATCGAGAGAAATAAGTAATATTAGTGTTGGAATGTCAAACCGGTGACTTGAAAAATCCAATCAGCAAGATGAAAGCAAGATTGCTAAGAGGGATGTGGGGGCATAAATTGTTTTACAACTCTTAAGGGGTGTAAAACAATTTACGTCCCAAGATTTCTATAGAAGTATACAGATAGGGTGTATATCAACTAAACATGAGCAATTATTGCTGGAATTAACTCTCAAGTCCCACTATTGAAACAAATTGACTCTATTATTTAGAATGCTAAAATTAACTCTCTAGTAATAGAGTTACAAGCCCAACAAATGTTCATAAAGACTTTGAAGCAAGAGTAACCAGGGCTCTCTCTAGCCACTGCAGTGGCTCCTATGCACAGCAAATGTACACCCACTGGCGTAGAGCCCTAGTTAATGCTTCTCAAACAGTAAGCTGCCACTCATTTGCATATGGCCGAACTGCAACAGCCTGAAAAAATTATCCTGTCAGCACATGATTTATCTACATAGGCAAACCAACCCCATATGCACCTTCTCTGCAAGTGCCCCTCAACTGTCAGCAACACTTGCGATCCCCCCACTACTGGACATACTGGTCTTGATACTCTCCTGTAGTTACTCTGATCTACATGTTGTGCATCATAGGCTTGTGTATACCTACAAAACAAAGCTTTACTGAGCATTAGCACTTTAAAAGCAGACTGTTTTGCAACCTCAAACATCACTTTGTAGAGATTGTACCTCAAGGCCCAAAGAGTTAAGGATAAGACAATCTATAGAACATCACATATTCTTGCTTATGAAGATCCAAATCCTCCATCAACTGAGTCAACCACTCCTTCAAAGAGCAAGGATAAATAAACTCAGTTCTAAGTGTCTAATCTGACAAAAACAATACAGCCCAAGGCAATTTAAGAATTAATGATCCAAGTTTTCCTCTTCCTCATCGCATAAGACACTTAGTTCAACTCACTGTGTTTATGTTTTTTATGAGGCTGTACCAGCATATCAGTGAAATCCACACCTTGAGATGGGTCATAGGGAGAGCAAAAATTTAAGCGGCCACTTATGGAGAGTATATCCCATGTCTTGTTTTAAAGTCAGAGTAAAGATAACTTTAAATACCTATTAATAGATGCAGCTCCTTTTCACTTCCTTAAGGGATTCGGATTCCTAAAATATATTTTCTGAAATTTTGAAAAAGATTGATAAACACAAACTTAGTGCTTATAATAGTGTAGGATCTGTGCACTATGAAATATAATACATCAGGCTAAAACAACAAAACCAAGGGGAAAATATGTCAAAACTTAAATTCTGTAAGTAACATCAAAACCATGTTAACAACTTGAGCAGGGCTACCAATCTAAGCAGGATACTTTCTCTATTTTTCAACCTTGTTTGTACAGTTGCTTGCCTGCTTGAGTCTGACTACTGAAAAGACGAATATGACCAGAGGATTAGCTTAGTACTTTATGGTTAAGTTTCTCGTACTCTCAGTTTTAACTACTGTTATCCTTCAATTCTATTTTAGTTTAGTTCCTTTTACAGGGTAGCCAAACTAAGTTATCATACGGAGATAGGCCTTCTGGTTTGTGTTACCTGTGAAATGAGCATGAAAATTTTTTCTCTGATCATGATTCGCAATGGGTAAGGAAAATTTTCAGTTAATAATTTCATCCAGGGTTAAAACTATAAGAGGTAAACGAACTTAAAAAGCATCAAGTGGCAGTTGCATAAAAGTCATATCGCAAAAGCTTATATATAAATATATATATATATATATATATATATATAACTTGGAAAAAAAACTTATATATATTGGCTTTTAGCCTAATTCAAGCTTAAGTTTAAACTCAATTCTTAAATAAGCTAAGCTCAAACATAACAACATTCTCAGTCATTGTACTTCCCAATCAAATTCGTCATAACACTCCTAGACATGATCCACACAGGTTTAAGTGCCTAAAGAGCATATCTACCAAAGCAAATACAATTACCTCGATAAGATATTCCTTTCATTCTTCCTTTATGTTGTTTACAAATTCTAGTTCTTTTGGGGTTATAGTTGATGGTTCTTTTCAATTCCATCTCTACTACAGAACTGGACATGAGAGTTTCTTCTCATCCAGGTCCTTGCAATTGAAAAATAACAAATATAACATTGTATACATGTATTTAATGAATAATATATTGAATTGTTGGAGTCTTTGAGATTTTATCTTATATCTAATCTATTAGAAATTTGTATATCTTTTTTTGATAGTTTATATAATAATAATAATAAACTAAACATGTATTCTATTTCTATTTATTTATAGTTATAGATAATTATTTTATAGGTTAGTTAGAGATAGTGTTATAGATAATAGATAATAGAATTTCATTTCGTTATAACGAGTATTTATTTTGTTTTAGAGCTGGTTATCCAGTTACAAAAGAAATCTCATAGACTTTCGTTTTTGCGCCTCTCTGAAAGGTGTAAATTTCGGAGGGATTTTTTATAATTTGGATATGTTATTTGGAGGTCAATCCATTAGGAATGGGGCTACATCTATTTATTTCAACAACAAAAAAAGTCCTAAGATTTTTAAAGTACATAATAAAATGAATGTGTTAGTGTACCAAAAGTCAAAATTAAAGTTTAGTGCAAGTTGAGGTCCAAGTAAACATTTTTTGTTTTTTTTTTTTTTGAGATAAACATTTTTGATATCTGTAGTCTGTAGAATAAGATAGAAATAATTTGAGACTTCTCTAAGCAATTCATACAAACAATCGATTATGCTTTTTGAGTTATAGATTTCAGCTGGTTCTGTTTGGGTCTATATTCATTTTTTAGCATAATCTTCAGTTTGGGCCTTGACAATATATTACTTTTACTTCGTATTTGACCCAAGACTGTTACCATTTTCTGCTGCTCACCCTATTGGGCCGAATAGGAATCCTCTTTCGGAAAGTCCATTTAGCACGTAGTCTGGGGCCATAAAAATTGAACAAAACAAAAGCCACATAGAAATGGACCAAAAGAGACATTCTCATCTAAAAGGTCAAGTTGCATTACACATCTAACCAAGAAACTTCAAAGTACCCTTATCGACACGATAACCATATAAAAAATGATATTATTTTCACATTGTTTAGTGTCCAACAGAGTATTATTTTCATTGAGGTTGCTTTTATCACTTTGCCAACTGTGGTATTTTGATGAGCTTAGCTTTTCGATCCAGGTTCAAGATGGAGAGTCAAGCCCACTACTTGCGTTAGTTTATATAATAATGAAAGCTAACAATATGTCTTAGAAGCTGCACACATAAAAGGAGCCTACAAATGAAGGAGTAAATACAAATTCAACTATTTAGCAACACAAAAAAAATAAAAACCCAAATTCAACTATCAACTGTAATTAACATTGATTCTCAACACACACAAAACTGTAAATTACAAGAATGTCTCATAAAGAGGGATAAATTTAGAGAGTGAGAGAGAGAGAGAGAGACAGCCATGCCCATGCTGCTATTGCTAAGCACATAGAAAATTTATGCTGGCATTTGTTGTATGCGACACATGTACTTGCTCTTATGAGGAGTAACAATGTTCCCTTTTGGTAAGTGAAACTTGAGTTAATTCCTCATATTTTTTTATAACTTTTCTAATGGATCAAAGATTATTAATATGATAGGCAAGAACTTATGGTTTGTTGCGTGTTTGTTAAGAACAGTAAATGTCTAACAAAAGAAATTATTCAGTCATATGGGAGAAGTCTTCCTTCCTTTCACAACGAGCTTCATTCATTACTTTAATAAAAGTTATTAATATGATCTAATACAAGAACAATCAAATTTACCTTTTGACAAGTCATTCTGGGACTACAATGAGAAGTGAATAAGAAGGCTTTAGCCTAGCTAGTAAACAATAGAATTAAAATCAAGAGGCATTCCTATTCTTTTATTTTTAAGAAGTTTACATATAAATCAGAAGCAGTTCATTTCAGCTTCATTTCATTACACAAAAGTAGAGGTGCAGAGGCTTACAAGGGCTATAGGGCAAGGCAAGAGATGAGAACAGGTGCTTTCAAAATTACAATTACTAGCCCATTAAGTTATTAATTTATGCTTACATAAACAAGGAAGACATTGAAGAGCCCATGATAGTAAAGTATCCAATAAACATTCTGTTTATAACAGGATACAATACAATAAAGCCATTGACTGACTTACCATGCTATGATGTTTACAAACCAACAATAACTCTATCTCGTATATATATTTATATATGTATGTATATTTCCAAAAATAAATGGACAAATATATGAATGTATTTTACACATAATTTTTCCTTATTCTAAGAATTTAAACATGTGGAGCTCTTCGTCATCATCCACATTCTAGAATGATTCCCTGGGCCCGACTCATGGAAAAACTTTTTAAGGTTCAACAAGAGTACAATACTTCCAAATCCCATCACCTCTTAGAGTCCACAAAACCTACCTCAGTTTTCTCCTTTCCAGAACTGTCTTCTTCTTCTACCCCCACCTAAACGTCTCTCAATCATTCATGCCTACCCATATGAATATACTATATATTATCATTATCAAATACCAAATAGGTCAACCTCTCCAATATTGCAGCTGTAACGCACTCTTGCTCTCCAACAATGCACCTTAGGTCCACTGCCACCTTTCACCTCTATATTTCTGCCACTTGTACAGATGCAGAGCCGGTGCCATATTATAATTTAAATCTATTATTGACTAGAACTAGAAATCTAGAATACCATTTTGATGGGTTACTTGAATAAAAAAAGAAAATAATATATGCTTTTCAATTTTCATTCTTTCCCATTTTCTAACGAGGACTGTACAATACTTCTTTTTTTTCTTTTTCTTTTTCTTTTTCTTCTCCTTTCTAGCTTATCACAAAAATTCTTTAAGTAGATGGAAGTGTTAGAGATAGGTCTGAATGGTGAAGTGAGAGAGTGTAGACATTGGGTATATACGCAATCCCACTGTTTTAGAAATGCTCCTTGTGGAATTCAAATTTGGTTGGACCTTTGTGGTTGAACTCATAGCAGAGCTTGCTAAGTTCTTTAGCCAAAACTGGTGCCCCACAGTAGAATACCCCTGATCAAAGTTACCAAAACCACAATGATAACATTAGAAGAAAGCTAAATTTGCTAGTAATATCTTTTGGCCTATTGGAGATTTATCTCACCTATTCTTGCAGAACAGTGCTTGGAACATATTTTGGAGAAAACTTTCTTCCAATTAGGCCTGGCAAAATGAGTTCTTACCTGATAATGAAAGGAATGGAAAACAATTAGTAACACATTAAGGTTTTCAGCGAAAAGGGCCTTGTATTTGTCAAATACCCCATCCCACTTCTTGTATTTTTGTTTATTTATTTTTGGTTAAAGTCGTTGGTTGCTACTAACAATTCTAAAAGAAAAGTGGTCTGGTCCAAAGCCACATAGTTCAAGAAACAGTTAAAAAATATTTGATTGCATGAATGAGGTCTAGAAAAGTATTGAGTATGAGAATGATAATCATCAAAGAGCTTACCCTAGTTCCAGAAACAATATCAACTCCATTCTTGGCATGGTTGAGTGCTTGCACCATGGTAATGAGAGCCGATCGGGCATCTCCTTCCTCATACACACTGGTCAGGTAGTTATGCATTTCAATGACACCCTAATTTCCAAATTGACAAGTTAAAGTTATCAAACTTGGGAAATTTTCAACAAAGGAAATGAAATGATGCCAAGGAGCATTCTTTTTTACCCTTTGATCCCGATCAGCAACTTCATTCATGACCCCTTTAAACCAATCAAACGAGCCCTGCTCCCTAGTTACCCAGTAGAAGTAAGCATTAGTGGTCTTCAGAGGCTTTTTCCGCTTTGGACAGACCCTATTATTCATTGAAGAATCTGTACTTCCAACACTTAGATCTGATTCCCTATTGCCATCTGAGACAGAATCCTGTTGAGAAGGAAACAGAATTTTTATTTTGCATGATAAAATACATAGTTTTATCCCAAGTCCTGGTAATAAGTCTATGAAAATTAGAACAGGTTAACAAGTACTGATACTATTGCAGGTTAAATAGTGAAGGTCTATAAAAGTCATATAGCAAAAACAGAACAAGTTACTTACTGCCTCCTCCTCCATTTTGATAATGTTGTTGAGCAAATCTTTTAAAATGCTGATAAAAGGTGTTGCCCCAATTCCAAGCCCAACAAGTAGCAGGACATCATACTTCCTGTAGTCTTGTGCAGGGGCACCGTAAGGCCCGTCTATTAAGAGCTTAGGCAAACTGTAATCTCCAAAAGGAATTTTACATATTACATAACATGAAAAATAATTTTAAAAAAAATGCTAAACCAGGGAAGACATTAGACAGGTGCACAAAATTATACCTTCTTCTGGTTGTTTCATCAGCCCTTAGAAGCCCACTCTTTCCAGACACAGAAGGCTCACAGGCTTCAGAGAATACCCTTCTAAGCTCTTGTGTCCAATCACCTAGCTGCCGGATGTGAATGCTAAGGTAGTCATCTCCAGGAGCAGAGGTAATGGAAAATGGATGCCTGGGATGCATAAATTGAACCATAAAAATGATCAATTGGGTAGCCACATTTTTACATGGTGCTGGTGGTGACCAGATTGAGTATTGTATGATTCAGACATTCTCATCAGAACTTTTTTATTTTCAAAAACTATTCAGCATTCAGCATATATTCTCGCTCGCAAAGCATTGAAATTATGACTAGAACATTGTCACTTTATAGTATAACATTGGCAAGCGTCTAAATAATTGTTAGAAAATTGTAAATTTAATCATTTAACTATTATTATAATAAAATTTTGGATAGCCTAATTCTCGGATTTCACCTAGGGATAGCTTTGCTTAAACAAAGCCATTGCTTGGTGCAGTTGCTGTAAATTACCGAAAAAGTGAAAATTTCCCAAAATATAGTGATTTCAGGGAATGCTACGGTGACTTACCACTCAAACGGAGAAACTGCAGGGCATTGGACAAACATGTATTGTCCACTCTTGTAATTGAACTGGGGTGGCTTAGACATTTGCAACGCAAGAACATTTCCAGGATAGATGGCAACCTAAGAAAATCAAGGTTAGAAAAAAACAGCCTTGAATTAAGAGGAGAAAAAACAACTTGTGAGCATGCAATCCATTGTGGAATACACCATGCATTCAAATAAATGTAAGAGGTTCTCATTGTTAGAATAAGAGTTAAATCATTAAATTCTTCATTTCTTAATAGTTTAAAACTTTGAAACAATTGATAATTTATGACTCACTTTTAGAAGATGGACAGTGTAGGAGCCTGACCGAAAGAACCTTAAGGTTCTTTCTCCTGCATACATTAAAACCGGAATGGAAAGATACATCCATGTCTGCATGCATGAACTCAATACATTAGCTAGCTCTTCTAAGCAGAAAAATAACTATTGTTGAAAATATAAATATGATCACTTGAAATATCAAAAGTATACCGTCTTAAGGTACCACTTGTGCACAAGATATACGAATTGTCCGTGGAGGATGAGCAAGACATAGACAATGACAAATAGGTGGTGTGAATACCAGAAGGCATTGAAACCAGTGAGCTTATCAAAGGGCTTGGGCAGCTTAACAAGACTCCGCCTAAACCATCGTGTTGCAAGTGTAAACGCAACTGTCATGAGAATCACCATTAGGATTCCAGTCACACCGTCTACTCCTTCAGCCAGCTTTGCGTAACTGGGTCTGTATTTACCGAAGTCAACACTTAAATATTTCTCATATTCTCCCTCAGGCGAGTGAGAAAGTTTAGGGAAATCACATGCAAGGTGGTTCCCGGCATGGAGAATGACACCAACTACAATGGCTCCTGCGATTGTCTGCAAAGAGAGGTTAACAAAAAGAAAAATGAAAACATATTTAGAGGCAGCACATACATCAAGTCATCAAGTATTCTAATAAGGTATTCACTTTAGTTATTAGATGAGACTTTCACAATATTGAATTCACGACATCTATAGATCAACTTTGTCATTCTTGCAGTAAAGAGTCACATTGCGATGAGTCATGCTACTTGAAGACAGCTTAGCCAAACCTTTGAAGATGAAAAAGACATCTAAGTTACAATATGATCTGTATGTGTTATCCTTCCAATTCATTAAACCCAGACATGGCAAAATCAGTGCATCAGTAGCTACACATATGGTAGAAACTTAAAGTTCATACCTTTTAGGACCCAAGGGAAGAATAACAGCATGCAATATCACATTGCTCAAACTTTAAGCCGTTTTTACTTAGTATATTGATAAAATGGCATGCTTTAAACATTGGAAACATTTCTGTATATAATCCTGTTCCAGTGGCAGTAAGTCATAAGGGCCTATGCTAGAGAAAGAGCCATACTTATTTCCTTGGGGTGCTTAATTACTATTATGTAAACACAATAGCTGATCAATCCGAACTATTAGAATCATAACCCATAACATATAGATAGGCACCTTTTTCTAGGACCTGAGATGCATAAAACATGAACTAACTACTACAAAAACATAAGGTTGATGATCTCTCCCCCAATATTTGGTCCAAACCTTCCAAAGAGCACTTATTTCGACTCTTCTTTTTCGGTTCTATATGGTAATTTGATTTTAGCTTGCGTGGTAAGATCGCTTGAATTAATCTATTAGCCGCAAAAATAAATAATATATCATCAATCATGTTAATCTCTTACTTCCCAGATACCAGTAAGGGTTTTTTTCCCCTAAGATAGAATTTGATAAAAAAAATAATAATAACAATTGAGTTAATTAGAACCCATAGTTCCATATTTTACCCAATTTCGCTTCTCTAATTTTTTATTATAAGACTCTCCTGAAGTGAGATGAACCGTCCATCTATATCACATATTCTATGAAAATAAAAAATAATGGTATAAAGAATAGGCCTGCTAAAAGAGGAAGGGAGCAAAGGAGCAAACTTGAAAAATACAGTCAATGTTCATCTTCTATATATTGTAGATATGTATGGGACCTTTTCAACTTGACACTCCTAGAGAATGCCCTATGAAACCTTTTGTTTCTAGACACCCACCTAGGGTGGTAGAAGGACAAAGCTTTTGTATTAGTATTTTATTATGATAAATGATTCCCATCTTTCTACCAAAATAAATAAATAAATAAAGACTATGTTTTGTTTGCTTGCTTAGCACAATTAGCTTCCCATGGTTTGTAAATAAAGTCAATGTTTTGAGTTTGACGACTTAAATCTAAATTGATTTCACCATGGCTGATTTATTGTCATTTTTGCAACAGTAAATTGAGGGAATCTACTCCTTTATGTTTGTCTATACATATGTATATTAAAAAAAAAAAATTTGCTTACCTATAAAAAGTAAAATAAAGGTACAGACGTATAGCCGTATGTGTGGTTGTCAATTTTTGCTGCGTCTATAAGCAAATGTACCCATAGAGATGTGATCATCAATGTAGTAGTAATAATAGTAAAAAAGTATTAAAAAAAAAAAAAGTAAAATTTTTAGTAATAATGAATAGAAAACTTTTCATCATGCTGACTTGAAACACAAGTCTCGGAGATGGGACTTAATTAATTAAAAGTCTCGGATATGGGTCCTAAATAGTTAAGGTATAAATTAAGCAATGACAAATTCAAGAAGCATTAATGGGTTTGATGTGTACCTTGTGAAAATTGATATTGTCGTCAAAAGGTATGAAGTAAGCCAACTTGGTAGACCTGAGCCAAGTGATTGTGTTTCTACACACGGGGAAGAGAATTAAAGCCATGTTGAACTTAAGGGTCTCGGCTGCACCTTTAGCCGTAGGGAGACAATAATGCATGACGTGGAAGGCACTTCTATTTTTGTACTGAATGAATTTCCATGTAAACAGCCCAATCATGATGCAAATCCACAATGCCAAAACCCAAAGTCTCCTCCAATTCTCTTGCAAATAATATACGAATTTTGTGCTCCACCGTCTTATTGGGCTTTTCTTTCTCAGCCCTTGTAAATTCTGGCTCAATGCCTGACTTGTGTAGCTCAATGCTTGACTGTAGTTTAGGTATGTGTCCTTTTGTAACAATAGTGTCTCCAATTGCCATAGCTGCACGTCATCATCAACCACAATGTAACAAACTTACAAAAGTCATCAAGGGTTGAACCATGTGGGGAGCACAATGACCTTGGACACGTCAGCTATTTAATTTACACTATCATTGATCGAGAATAGTTGCTAGTATACAAAGTATACGACACACTTGGAAACGTATATGATGTGGGATTGTTATGTGGAAGTACTGTAATCCCACATGGAAACGCTATGCCACATAATAAAAAATTTGGGGTTCCAAAACTACAAAGGTCACTATAATTAAAAATCTATAATACCTTGTTTTATTAATATGGTACCCACCTTTACTCATATAATTGTGCTTAACTAACTATTACAATTAACGACTTGTCACATGCTCTAATTTTTCTTCTAAAAAACAAAAAGAGATGGCGTTTTAAAATTGGAATGGTCACCAAAGTTAGATTTCTATTTTTGTAATTAGTAGTCAGTGACCGAACTTGATTTTGAAATGAAGAAAAAGTCCAAAAGAAGAGTGACAAGTATAAAAGCTTAATTGGCGTGTTTTATGAAAAAGCAACGTGGTCACTAGTCACCGACAATTGATAATGTAAATTAGTGGTGATGGCGGGGGCAATAATTCAATTATTTACCGTAATTATCATTGACAGATAGATGATAGATAGATCACTAGTTTTTTTTTTTTTTTTTTTTCCTCCTTTTTAGCTGAAAAGATTGATCAGAAGTTAAAAAGTTTTATATATCGATGTCGCATAAATAATAACCTTGGACTATATGTGCCTTCAAATTAACACTACTTATGTGTTTAGCTTTTATCAAATGGACCAATCGAGCCAACAGACACCCATCTCAATCATCTTAATTAATATTTTAACTACATATTTTTATATTGTAAAAGATAATAGAAGGGCAAGTTAATTGCCCAGTGATGTAATGATAAACAAAGACGAAAAAAAAAATTGCAACAAACTTTTTCTATTTCAAAATGTTCCCCGAATAAGATAAATTTATTCCATTACCAATGTAATCCAGTCGTTTTCATATAGTACTATTTGTTCACGTTTGATTTTTTTTTTTTTTTTTTTTCCTCGGTGCATGGTTGAACAACATGGTAATTTAATTATTGAAAATACTGGTGATTTGTCGCCTAACAATTGACTGGGAAAAAAAAAAGTCAAACTCAAATACTAGACTCTATATTTTCTAAAGACTTAAAATTCTTGGTCAATTTTAGCCTGATATGATATATAAATCCAAAAAATTAACGTGACAATGAAACTTTAACAGTTACAACAAGAGAAATATGGGGTTCACTTTATTTAGTTGTGTAATAGATTGTAGATAATATAAAGTAATTACCCACCTCAATGTAGCCAAGTCTTTCAGGATCCAACTCTTCCATGATAAGAGCTGCATATTCCTCCGCTTGTTCCTTCAATCTTGATAACTTGTTCGCAGAGGCACTTAGCATGATAATCTACGCATTTAAAAAAATAAAAATAAAAAACAAATTGAAATTTGAAATTTGAAATTTGAAAATAAAAACATCATCAAAAAATAAAACATAATTTCTATCCAAAAATAAATAAGTAAATGACAAAAAAGCCCCCACCAACTACAATGAAAATGACTCTAATTACTTGAGAGAGTGACTTGTAAACAATTTACTAATTAGAGAATTCGAGACGCCATCTGTACCCAACTCCTCAAGCACTCTCGTAGACAAAAAAAATAAAAAATAAAAATAGTTCACTAACTCTTGAAAAAGCCATCTAAATATAGATAGGATGCTTTTAGAAGATGCGAAACGTCATGAACCACCAAATAGAAATAAGAAAAGAAAACCCATTAATTAATTAATTAATTTCTAATTTATTGAGAGGGGGAGTTGTTAGTTTTTGAAAATTTCATGGATATAAGGTCACCGAATCTTGCCTAACGTTGATTTTAATAACCAAAATGATCACACCCTGTACCTGCACAAATCATACCTAATAAGCAAAGAAGAAGAAGCTTAAGCAAGACTATAAGAGCCACTTTTGTTTCTAATATTACTTAAAGGCAGCGTACCAGCCTTTTTTTTAATTCTTTTTTAAATTTCTTGAATCTGAACGTGGTTGACTGATTCATGCATTCAAGAAAAAAAAATCAAATTAAAAATTAAGGAGTTCATGCAAACCATTTTTAAAATATATATATATATACTTTAATTATGTAATTTGGTAAAGGAAAATTATAGTTTAATAACTGGTTAGGTAGAGAAAGAGAGAGATAAGAGAAACTTATATACATACCTCTTTTACTTCTTCTTCACCGATTCTACCATCTTCATTCTTGTCAACCCTGAATGGTTAATTAAAACGAGAATCATGTTTAAAAATTATTAAAAAAGTATAATAACTTCTCTTTATTGTAATTTTGACAAGTGTGAATTGACTGTTTTGTCCTTCTCAATTCACGTACTGTGTCTGTGTGTTGTTTATTATTAACGAATGATAAGACGAAAAAAAAAAAACTCTGGCATGGCCAAAGTTGAGGAGAGAAAGTGCGATCTTTAATAATGGAGTACGAAAAGTTTAAAACTAATTAATGATTAATTAAAAGCAAAACCTTGAAACTAATCATTTTAATTAATGCGTACATATCGAAGAAGATCTGGAGTCTTGAATCGAAGCTTAGATCTGTGATTTGCGACCAAAACTCGTACAGTTCGTCTCTGCTAATTTTGTCGACTTTTAATCTTCTTCTTCGTCCCAAAGCATCGAATAGCTCCAAAGCAAACTCCTTCGAATCTCTCATTCCTTTTCAAAAAATAAATAAATAAATAACAGAAAAATGTAAAGATAAAAAAAGTTGTTGCAAAAAAGGTTACGGAGTGAGTTTATTGAGTTTTTGGTTGAACACCTATGCATTGTGCGAAATCGGCGCGGTAGAGAAAGCCGTCTTTGGCGAGATCGTTGAAATTGGTTTGGACTTGGTTCCAACCGTCAACGCCATTGGTATTGGTCTTGGTGCTGATGAATCTGAGTCCACGAAGTGCTTTGTGAGCGCCTGATCGAGTGCGATCGAGTTGAGCTCGTTCTCTCCTAAGTGCCCGAGCTGCCATAGCCGATGCGAAACCGCTTTCACCTCCGCCTCCAGGACCTCCGCTAGCCGCCACCGCAGCCGCCACCGCCGTAACGTCCGAAGCGGCGAGCGGAGTTTTCGACGTGCCGTGTCCATGGCTCCAAGAGAACCTTTTCAACTCCGCCTTCAGCTCTTGCGAAAACAGCTTCAACTCCTGCGAGAATTGCCGCAACTTACTCGACGAGGACGAGCTCCTCCTGATCGAATTAGACCTCGACGCCGGCGCCGACGCTGAAACCGCCGGAGCTTGATCCCGACCGCCTGAACCAGAAACTCCGCCTTCTATATTGATCACCGTCGTCGGCGTCGCAGGCTCCACACTCCGAAGCACAATAGTGTTGTCATCTTGAAGATCAAGCGTCACTTCAACGAACTCCTCAACGGAATTGTAACCGCTTCCCGGCGAAGTTCCGGCACTACTCACCGCCGTTTTGTTCGGAACAGTGTCCGAGGCCCAACGCCTCTCGTGCTTCGGATTCAGCTTCATTGATTCCAAAATGCACTCTCTCTTTCTCTCTCACTCTAAAAAATAAAAACCATAAAACCTATATATATACTTTAATAATAATAATAGAGTATGTATTGGTGACTCGGTGTATGAGTTAGAGAGAGAATGAGTCAGAGAATTTGAGAGAAAGAGGTTGGAGTGAGTGAATGAATGAAGTGAGAGATAAAGTTAAATTTTTTAAAAGCAGTGAATGAATGGAGAGTCGATGAACGCGTTGGGAGACTATGGGAAAAGACATGTAACGCGTTACGCAGTAATGTAAAAGAAAGAAAAAAAAAATCAGAGAAATGAGAGAGAGAGAGAGAGAAAAAAAGAGAGTGAGATAGCAAGAAAAAAGACAAAGGTTTATATCATACGATAGGGGACCTCAAATACATATATGTATATGCTATATATACACACTATGATTTATGATCACAACATTGTTTTGGTGCAAGAGGAATAAGTACTTTTAACTTTAAAGAGTGACTCCAGTAAGGCTTCTTATTTAGTTGGCGATGGCACATCTATTAACATATAGGTACAACTGTACAAGCTTGGGTTTCTGATGCTGACAGATTTAGCAGTTTACCAAGAATATCACTGCTGCTGATGCGACCCTTCTTAATTGATCCATAAATGATCAATTGTCAACAATATTGATAATATTTGGATAGATCAAGAACTTGGTTTGATGATTTGGTCATTGAGGAAATTTTGCATATCCAAATTAATTCACATTAAAGTACTGGTTATGATCAAGCTCCTCATGGTTGAAAATTTTGAACATTCACTAACTGCGACTTAATTATGAAGCTTGTAATGCAGGGTTTGTGTGTCCTGTAATGCAGGGGAAGAGACGGGTTACATATCCTATCCACTCAGATATTTTCTAGCTTGCCTTCTCCCAGCAAGCTAGATGCCACCTCTAACTAGACTCATCATTCTTAGTAATTTGTAAGCACTGTGACCAAGTTGCATTAGCATAGGCATGTGATTCGGATCTTGACATGGTTTCACATATATCGTATATCATGACATAATAATTAATTCCAATTGTAAAGTTCGCAGTGGCGTGCATTAACAACTAGAGATATAACCCTTGAGTGCAGAATCAATTTCACTTTTCTTCCTAGCTCCTAGTCATGTGACAGTTTCTTCTTGTTAACAGGTCCGATAATCCTCCATGAAGGGAGCAAGTAGCACAAATAAGGAACACATATCACTGAACCGAAATGACCCTAGTCACTGTTTATTTTATGACTGTTTTTCAATTAAATCTTTTGTTTATTGATGAAAATAAGTAGCTTCAAGTTCAAGAAAACAGATGATTTGCTATTCAATGATATGCATATTTAGGATACTATGTCTCGTGATTAATCAAGAAGACATCCCAGATGAAATATTCAGAGAAATATTAGTACACCAACAAGAAGAAAAATAAGTATTATTAGCAGGAGTTAATGCTTTTCAAAAAACAAATCCACACCCTCTCTACCAGTGCCCCTCAACTGTCAGCAATACCTGCTATCCCTCCACAACTAGACATACTCGCGTTCGTGCTCTCCCGGCATTACTCTGATCTGCCACCTGTACATATCTGTAAACAAAGCTTTACTAAGTATTAGCACTTAATAAGCACACTGTTTTGCACTCTCAAACATAAATTTATTGTGGTGATACAAGAAGTCCTACAGAGTTTATGATAAACCATCTAAACATAAAATATTCCTGCTTTAGAAAATTTGGATCCTACATCCACTGAGTCAGCCATTGCTTCAAAGAGCAAGGATAAGTGAACTCAGTTCTAAGGGTCAAATCTGATCCAAACAATACAACCTGATAAAGACTGCAGTTCAGGAATAAATTATTTTAGTCTTCCTCTTCATTGGATATGACACTACCACTCGCTATGTTTGTGTTGTTTGAGGCCATATCAGCTTATCAGACACACTCACTATGTTTCGTTTCTACTTTTCTGATTTAATCTCCAAGTCCTCAAGATAAAACTTCAACGCAAGAAATCTTAACTTCAAAGGGAAATTCAAGCTCCACAGATTTCTCCATCTATGAGCTATCACCCTCTGATGAGCATCCATACTTGAGTCACCCCTACTTCCAATGCCTGCAGCAACTGGTAGCCTTTCTTGACCTCATATTGACCACGCGCTATAAAGACCATATCAGATTAGCAGTCACTCCTCACCTTGAAATAAGAGTAGCTTAAATTTGAGCAGCCACTTCAAGAAAGTATAGCTCTCTTACAAAGTCCTGTTTCCAAATCAAAAGTGTAAAGATAACTTCAAATACCTGTTAACAGATGCAGATCATTTTGACTTCCTTAAGGGATCATTGAAAATATAAAATTTTTGACAAAATAATGACAATGATTCTTATATATATATATATATATATATTTATATATTTGTATATTTTATAAGAATGTAGCATCTTTCCACTGTGAAATATAATACATCAGGCTAAAACAACAAAACTAAGGGTATGCGAAAACATAAATTCTGGAATTAATACATCAAAACAACATTTACAGCTAGATCAGGAGGGCTTACCAAGATATGTGGTTTACCTTCTCCATTTTCAACCTTATCTACAAAGTTGCTTGACTGCTCAAGTCTAATTTCTGTAAAGACAAATATACAACAGATGATTTGCTTAGTAATTTACGGTGAAGTTTATGATCATAAGCTCAGGTTTCTCTATTGTCTATCGCTATCCTTCAATTTTATTTTAACTAGTCGCTAACTCGTGTTATTCACGGGAACCTACCTATTTGTGAGGTAGATTAAAATAATTTTATAAAATCTTAAATTGATTAAGAAACTACACCATGATTTACTCTTGTATGGCTTCAATTTGTGTTATAATTTGATGAAGAAGTCATTGCCTGAATGTGCAATGACTTACAAAAAAATTGTCAGACAATTTCAGATACCGCAAAAAATAACTTTAAAATTCAGATATTAAAACTTCTAAAAGACTAAAAAATATTAAAGAATCAAATGATTCACCGCTTAGAAATTATCAAAACAAAAAAATATATATATGACTAAAAAATAGAAAAATATAAGAAATAGATTGGGTTACATTCAAAAGAATAATCCATGGCTATAAGTTTGCACCC